>JALPQI010009183.1:0-15740 GCA_025490895.1 Thaumatotibia leucotreta
TCTGTGGAGTTATCATCAATTTACAGTCACGATTATTTACAGCATGAACAACATTAAAATATTATATTCGCGTATAAAATCTAAACCTGGGTTTTTGAAAATTACAGGCTAAAATACGGAAAGATTTTCATCGTTTCACCGCCAGTCTGGTAGGTAAATAAGACAATGTGTGATTAGGTTTAACCGGTTTTTTAGAAAAAACCTCGAAATAGCCCAATATTTTAAAATGTTCTAAGCTCGTCATGTACCGTAAAAGGAGTAAATAGGAATGACGGAGTAAATAGGAATAAAGAGTAAACTGGTATCTTAGCGCGCAGGACAAACCAGTCCAGTTGAAGATAACAGATATGAAAAAATCCGCTGTTCTAAACTGGTCTTTTTGTCTTGGGCTAACAGACAAGTTTACTCTACATTCCTATTTACCCCATCATTCCTATTATATTTATATATATCATGTAATTTACAACGTCGTATTTTTTAATTACTTCATTGACAAAGAATTTAAAAACCAAAGAAAGAAAAAAGAAGCGTTATTTTGTATGGAGAAAATACCGGTATCCGATCCCTGGCGAGTGGCGTAGGAGCGATCATTGTGGCAATCTTTGGGGGAGGCGTATGACCATAGCGCCTACTAGACGACTTTCAGCTGACATGATAATTATAAGGAAGTCAGTTTTATACAGCAATTTACTTACGTCATGATGAAACCATTGTCTTGCGAGCACGCCAAGGATTCGAGAATAACGACCCGTTCATACATCGTTGGTTCTATCTCTAGCCGTTCATATAATGCGTTGATGACGTCATTGCCTCCTTCTCTCACCATGGTGCAGAATACTGCAGGCCTTATTTCGTGTGGAATATTGGGGTTCCTGAAAAAAGAAAATTGTAAAGCGTAAATGGCGGAATAACCATATACCTGACTTGGCAACCGGTTGGAAGAGGCTACAGCGACCTTGAAGTCCAAATAACTTCAAAAATGACTGATGCAGAAGGCAAGGGGAAACCACTGCATTACATTCCCAAGAAAGCCGTCATGATAGACGGCCACGATCACTCTGTCAAGAGTGTAACGCGAAAGGAGAAAAGCATTGCCAAGGCAGAAAGAAGATAGAAAAGGACGTAAAAGAATCATTTGTTGCAGGGTTGGGATGGTGACAAAATGTGTTCTTACTGGCGTCACCACACGGATTAATCTACTCTCTCTGAAGTTTCCTGAGATGAGTCAGAAAATTTACTCCAGGTATCCTATCCAGAATCTAGACCCGTGGTAGCGAAGTTCAAGGTAACTAAACTGGCAAGCAGCACCGTGTTTAATAAGTATTACATGAATTATTGGGCTTACTTATTGCTGGCCGTGTGGTGACGGCAGTAAGAATCAATCAATCAATCATTATTGATGTTTGGCAGCAGCGTCATCATAGACACATTACCAAGTCAAGTATTAGTCCAATGTGGCGATCAAGGGCATTTACCTCCCTAACGCGTCTAGATGCATATTAATAGAAGAGGCCTACGTCCAGCAGTGGACCGAGATAGGCTAAAGATGCGAATTATACTTACACAACGTCCTGGTTATCCGGATCCCAGAACCAGTCTACAGCTGCAGCCACGCATGGCCTGTATCCTGCCTTACAGGCATGATCCATGACCAGCCCTCTGGTCATGGCTACATCGGAGTCCTCGGTCACTGAAATGTCAGGGTAGAACCCGATCTCGTCTTCGACTCTGCCTACTGTTCGGCGTACCATCCTCTGTGGAAATATTTTGCGGGTTAGGTGAAGCATTATCTAGTTCTTCATTTTGAATTTGCAATGCTAAATAGTAAATTACATGCCGTTTAAGTGGGAAATGTCCCCGATGACGTGCAATTGTACAAATTGTACAATTCTACAAACATGTGATCCGGGGCTTTCCCATTTAACGGCCGAGTTGTGTATATTATTTTCGTTTGTTAGTCGTATACCTCGAAATCATAAAATCCTTGTAGCTTTTCACATTTTCGCGTTTCGCCGCGATCTCAAAATTTCTTAACAGTTATTTTTTTTAGTAGAATTATTTCTGGTAGCCAATTACAATGGTGTATAAAATTCTTAGCATATTTACTTTCTTGCCTTTTTTCATTGTAATCGCTTTTCACCTCAATAGATATTTGCTTGTAACGCGTTATTACATATCGCGCAGAACCAAAGTAAAAGATATACTTAGGTCTCCGGATCGCAAAAACTTAAGTGGCAGTGGGCGGCGTAGAACCGATGGCCGTTGGAACGGAAAGGTTCTCAAGTGGCGGCCACGTATCGGAAGGCGCAGCGTGGACTGGTGACCTGGTCTGGGCGGGTCGCGCAGCACCGGTCATTGTGGCAATCTTTGGGGGGGCCTATATTCAGCAGTGGACGTCTTTTGGCTGATATGATGATGATGATGATATCGCGATATTTCCTTCCTATTCGTCTGTAGTTTAGTTTGTTTTATATATTATGCATTTCGCGAAGATGGAAGCTGAACCTGGATCCACTTATAGTCAGCGGGGCAATTTTAAATGAATCAAGTTCACACGGAGGGAACATTTCTGTATTATTGTATTAATTTGCTACTGTTGCAAACATCTATTGAAAATAAATGCGGCTAACTAAATAGGCTATTGATAATACATGCTACATCAAAATTTGCTACTATTGTAAAAATCTATTAAAAATATATGCGAATAACAAAATATACCACCGATATTTCATGCTACAAAAAAATACGCTATCGCGGCGAAACGCGAATAGGTGAAAAGCTACAAGAATTTTGTGATTTCGAGGTATACAACTAACAAACGATTATTTTTATGCTCGACGGAGCCGGCAGCTTAGATTAGCGCAGCAGCCGGGAAAGTGCCGTTTGTAGGCCGAAGGGCAGAAAAGTTTTTTTCGTTTGTTAGTCGTATACCTCGAAATCACAAAATTCTTGTAGCTTTTCACCCATTCGCGTTTCGCCGCGATAGCGTATTTTTTTGTTGCATGAAATATCGGTGGTATATTTTGTTACTCGCATATATTTTTAATAGATTTTTACAATAGTAGCAAATTTTGATGTAGCATGTATTATCAATAGCCTATTTAGTTAGCCGCATTTATTTTCAATAGATGTTTGCAACAGTAGCAAATTAATTCAATAATACAGAAATGTTCCCTCCGTGTGAACTTGATTCATTTAAAATTGCCCCGCTGACTATAAGTGGATCCAGGTGCAGCAAATGCATAATATATATACCAAACTAAACTACAGACGAATAGGAAGGAAATATCGCGATATCATCATCATATCAGCCAAAAAACCTCCACTGCTGAATATAGGCCCCCCCAAAGATTGCCACAAGGACCGGTCCTGCACGACCCGCATCCAGCGGACTCCTGCGACCTTCACCAAGTCACCAGTCCACGCTGCGCCTTCCGATACGTGGCCGCCACTCGAGAACCTTTCCGCTCCAACGGCCATCGGTTCTACGCCGCCCACTGCTACTTAAGTTTCTGCGATCCGGAGACCTATATCTTTTACTTTGGTTCTGCGCGATATGTAATAATAATAACGCGTTACAAGCAAATATCTATTGGGGTGAAAAGCGATTACAATGAAAAAAGGCAAGAAAGTAAATATGCTAAGAATTTTATACACCATTGTAATTGGCTACCAGAAATAATTCTACTAGAAAAAAAAAATTGTTAAGAAATTTTGAGATCGCGGCGAAACGCGAAAATGTAAAAAGCTACAAGAATTTTATGATTTCGAGGTATACGACTAACAAATGGTTTTTTTACATGTGTTATATTTTGTTACTCAAATTATTATTTGTTAAATCGTTTAAGTTAAAGAAACTGACAGATTAAGTAAATAATAAGAAACGAAATATTAATAAGAAATCAGTCTTGGGTCTCGCTCAATACAACTAAATAATATTCTTAGTTGTCGCTATTTAGACGTTTCAAACTCAAATTAAAAATTCTATACAAGAGGCACTCAATGTAATAGGCTGGAGCTGAAGTACTTCAGAACAAAGCCAATTGTTTCTTGATTCAATCCTGTGGCCCTAATTAAAAGGGTATAACTTGCTTGGCACTTTGGAAGACGACGTATTTGCCTATGCACTTGTTTTAAACGTATACCCTTTTTCACAAGCCTAAGAAAATTGTAACCTTTTTCACCAGGGCCACAAAATTACAGATTTCTTCTATAGTAACTCAAATGAAAAACTCCAGAATGACGCCAACAGTTTCTTCATTCAACCGACTTCAACTCTTAAATTATAGACTTAGTAACATGATATAATAATTACCAAGTAAATATCCTGATCCAAGTCCTCATCGTCCTCGATCATAGCAATCAGCCTCTTCCTCAAGAAGTCCATGTTTCTGACGAAGGCCTTCCATGGAGCGTAGTTGATCTCATGTTCCATGGTCAGTACCACTTGGAAGGCTATTTCGTAGTCCAGCATACCAGCTCTTGCCAGATTGAGGGCATCATCTACAAGCTGTAAGAAAGCAAGATTTTGATTAATTAGCTATTTTCTTATGTGACGAAAGTAGACAACTGAGCTCTCAGCCCACCTGATGGAAAGCAGGAACTGAAGGTCCAGGACATGGCGATCAGAAAATAGCCTATGCGCTGCCTACCCTGAGGACTTAGATGGATTGGCTCTATCTATGCCAGTAATTACACCGGCTATCTTACCTCCAAACCGAAACACAGCAATGGAAACACTGCTATATATTTAGCGGCAGGTTAACGGGTAAGACGGTGGTAGCTATCCGGGCGGACCCTGCACGAGGTCCTACCAGCAGCAAAGTCAATCAATAGATGAACCCTATCTAGTATGAGTATTTTTTTGTGTATACGTACATAGGAAGATGATTTTTGCATGTGAATACACGATTATACATTTTGAGGATTTTGAAAGGGTGTTTAATATTTAGTACAATCATAAAATTATTTAGCTATTTAAGTTTCCTATTCAGTTTCGTCGTTTCATTCATTACAAACTGAATCGAGATTGTAAAAGGGATAAATAATAATTTAAGCTTACGAATTCTGCTAGTTAAATTTTATGTATCCAAAATACTTCTGAGATAATATTTATCTATCTGCGACAAAAAATGGATCAAGATAGTGTGGCAATCGAGAAAAATATGTAGGTACGGGCTGCGAAATGATGGAAAATTTTATAAATAGTTCACTAGTTATTACATAACATTCACGTAAGAGGTATCGGTTCTAGTAACATTTTATAATGAGTGATTAGTGCAATTCTGTGTAATAAATAACTTATTTACTAACTCAAGGAACGTAACACACAGCCAAAATATAATTATATCAAATAAAATATAAATAAACTAACATGAGTTCGATATAGCATTTGTGGTTTCACTAACAAGATAAATCAAAAATAGTATGACTTTGAAGTTGCAACCATTTGCAAATATACAATTAAGGGTCGGATTCCCGATTTTGTCGTTTTAGACCTATTTTCGAACAAAGAATTTGTTAAGTAAATATAACTCTACAAACACATTTCTTACATGAGCTTATTCAGAAAGAACCGGTACAGAGGCTCCAATTGACATTATATTTTATATTTACATGGATTTCCTAGAAATCGCCTCTAAATGTACCGAAAATTGAAAAAATTGCATATTTTTCGAACACGACGCAATGCATATTTTTCTTTTACGGGCATAAAATATTCATCTTAATTTAAGGTGGATGTCCCTGTGCGATTTTCATACAAATTTGTCGACATTAACTCTGTTAATTAGTAGACTTTTTGTAATTTTGAACCTTGCTAGTAAGTTGTACGTATCCCGTAGATGGCGCGTATGTAAAAAAAAAGTCCAAAAAGTGGTATAGTATTTCTGAATTATCAATTTGAAAATTGATACTATTTCGCTCTTTGCCTTTGTATATGTGCGTGAATAATACTATCCATGAAAACTAACATGGAGGCAGATGACAAGGTAAGTTTAACCATATCCATCACAGATGTCACTTTAAAACTGCTAGTTAAATGACCTCACTAATTAGTAATATATTCGGTCAATAGATGGATTATTAAAAGTAAGCGTAATTCATAAAATAGGTATGTTGTTATTGTTTTTATCAAATAAAATATCCGGTAAAATTTTATCCCTCGATTCGCCAGGTCAGATCTCAAAATACAATATATCGGTCAGTATTTTTTATGAATTACAGCCAGTAGGTAGTTAGGTAGCTACTTTTGTATCTAACTATGATGCTCACTTTAATTCTCATTTAGCGTAACTTGTACAACAGTTTGGAAGAAAGGAGCACATTAATATGATAGGTACTAATTAATATCTGAGAGGTAATAAATAAAATAAGTGGCTATAAATTAATAATAATAATAAACAAATAAAAATATCGGGACATCTTAAGCTTAAATTAAGGCTTGTGTTGTGGGTAATAAGAAATAAGCGATGATACATATCATGTAACTACATACAGATACTTAAACACATAGATAGCCACGATCAAGGAACAAATATTTGTGATAAAAAAAATACACAAAATAATGCTTTCACTGGGATTCGAACCCGGAACCTCCAGCTTCATAGATAGGGTCACAACTAACTCGGCTACCGAGGCTGACGACTTTAATTTAAATGGACGCGTAAAATACTTTTTGGTAAGTGGTCACAAAATATTTTGTTCATTTGTCACAGCAAAGTCAATGTCATCTATGAGTCAACATTTTGCAATTTTGTTCCACAAGTCAAGGCAAAAGTGTTCGTTTCGAATAAAATCGATATCATAAACATGCCCACAACGATGGGCAGAACGAATAAAAATGAGTACCGAAAACACCGTTGATCTGGGGGGGAAAAGAAAAAGCGTCGAGTAGAAGCGGGGTTACTCCTTCACCATGGCACCACATAGTAAGTATCTCGCCGTAGCGAAAATTTAAAATTTGAAGCGTAATAGTTAAAACACCTATTTAATAAGTACAACTGTACTCACGTGTACTGCGATAAGAGTTTATCGGAATACCCGAGCCGCTTTTAAAGTAGTTAGAACATTTTTTCTTCTATATTTATGACACTCTCACATTTTACTCTCACATTAAATTTGCCAGCTAATCTTTGTGTTAGGTAACGATTCAAATGATTCTGTAGTAGATATACATATTATTACCTTTATTCTATTGCCAATTGCGACACGAACTTTGTCAGTTATTATTAATTTCAATAAAAAGAACAGATAGGGAGGTATAATAAATTAAATTCACCAATGTGACAATTTCAGGAGGATAGCAGCTTGGCGGGATATTAAGACCGACCAAACTCACGAGCCTGAAACATCAGATTCCACCAATCAAACCCCAATTATTTGTGCAACTAATACTCAGTGAGTGTTTACTACTTTTAGAGTTGTATAATTCATTATGGAATTCATATCATATGAACCTAATGTCGTCGTATTAGAGACTAACTGTAGCTTAAATAACTATGTGTAGGTACACATATATTGCAGGACAGCGAAAGTATTCAGTATGTTATAGGTGTGTAACTTGTCAATCTATAATATGTAATAGATAACAATACCCATATACTTTTCACTTGACATATTCCAACAGTCATTACTGTCATTAGACTTACAAAGCAATACTAAAGTTTTAGCTACGCATGTAATATTTTCAAATAATTTCATTCAAACTGTCCACTCAAAGACATTACCTTTTCAAATCAACCAATCACCATGTGAGACTGCGCTGCGCGCTGCATACTGTCGGCAACCTCTCAAAATGAGCGTCTCAGACCGAGCAGAGTCACAGTTAAAATTATCGTGTTATTGTGTACCTATGAATAATTAGTATATTTTAATTTCTCGCAATTAAAATAAAAAGTAAAGTAGCTCTGGTTTAGAAACCATATTACTGGAACAATTTGAAAACAAACGATGAAAAAAAAACTCGCGGTAATATTATGGCTTGTTTTAGGCTGTTATCAAACAACATATTTATTATACATACTAATATCATGGGGCATTCCTCCACAAGTCGACCTACCTAGCGTCAAGTCCCCGCCTCCTATATTATTGTGATATGAGCTAGCTTTATTGACTGCGTAACTTACTTTTCCTAACTAGTGCGGAGAAGTAAAATTTTGCGCACGCTTCTCGTACGTTAATTTCTCTTTTTAAGGCACTTGTTATGAGAAAAGTCGTTCGATACACGTGTAAAAACTTATTTTTAACTCGGGTGATTGACTTTCATCCTCGTGGAAAAAATTTTTTTTTTTGCACTTGCATCGAAATGCAACTACTACTACTACTACTATTCTTCCCCTCTTGCTCGCACCAGTCGCGCCAATATGCGTGTGCGACAAGGATGACTGGAAAATAACTTGTACAAACATTAAGTTTAATCACGTTTCTGTAATATTATTATGAAGGCTATTCTTCTGTTTCTACCTATCGTTATCCCGGCTTTTGC
Organism: Thaumatotibia leucotreta; assembly: GCA_025490895.1. Taxonomy (NCBI): domain Eukaryota; kingdom Metazoa; phylum Arthropoda; class Insecta; order Lepidoptera; family Tortricidae; genus Thaumatotibia; species Thaumatotibia leucotreta. The sequence goes on from JALPQI010009183.1 coordinate 8,486, forward strand.
CAGGGTCCGTACCTACCTTTCCTCCTCTTTGCGCGATCCTGGGCATCTTCATACTTCACTGTCTGTCCATCTGTCTGTCTATCACCAATATGTATTTAATGGATAATTAGTTGAAATTTTCTCAGATGATGTACAGTCAGCAGCAGATATTGCTAATCGGGCAGAGTTTTCAAAATAAACTATGCACGACTATTAGAGTGTGTTAAGATCATTGTGAACACCGTACTCGTTAAGCAATATCTGCTGCTGATTGTACCTACCTAAAATATTGCCGATATAACAAGAAACACTAAAAATAATTAAATATTTATATAGCTATGTTTTGTCGTGTTTCGAATAATAACAACATAATTTAAAAAAATATATGTCTTTATTATTGGACGATTAGTAGGTATATGAACAAATAAATATATTTAGCATGTGACCATCTTACACATATCAACCTAGTGCCACAATAAACTCCATCAAGGCTTGTGTGAGAACTAAACTACAAAATATGTAATATACAGGGTGTTTGGTTAGCGGTGTCGGAGCTTTTAAGGGCTTAAACTACAATCAATTTCATCGATAAATTACCATACAATTTTTTTTTTGTGCCAACGATAATTAAATGGCGGCCATTTTAAAATTTCAAACAGACGAATACGGGCGCACGTGATATTTCTGGAATTATACGTTTGTTATCGGTCCAATCCCTGCAAAAAAAAATCTCGTTAGAAAGCTCATTAGATAGGCAAACTAATTAAGCTAATCATTTGACTAAACTATTTGAACAACAAGGCTAAAAAAAAAATGTTAAATTAAAAATAGTAAAAAATTCACCTTAATTTTTCCATTAATTTAATTTTGCGTGAAAACTAGGTCGTTAAGATAGGTTTTTGGTTTTGTTATTTATTAGTACAGCATGTTAGCTAAAAAATAACACCATAATTACAGTTATACCTTAAGTACTTTAGGAATTAGAAGTGCTCTCTCTGTGCCTGTTCATAGCCTGGCTGAAAGTTATAGTTTGCCTGTCGATTTGCCTGCCCACCTGTTTTTCTTTGTTTGAATGCATGATTTTTGTACATGTGACCGTTTCAATTCGTAACAGATCCCTGTAAAATACACTGAGCAAATTTGATAGTCACCTACTTACCTATGTGTAAACATAATTATTGATAAGCAAGGTTTTGTATATTTATTTTAAAATATACTTTCTGCAAATAGGTAGGTAGTTAAAATATTTTTTGTGCTGTCCACATGGCTTGTTAAGAAATTAAAACTTGTTTGAACCCATTGAACTTAAAGATCTAGAGTATTTCCGCTGGGAAACAATTCTTATTATAATAAGCGAACTCTGATTCAGAAAATATTATTTTGCATCCGTCTGAATTTCACAACTGATTCTTGTAAAATGGTATGTAATGAGTATAAGTTGAGTGGCCGTGTGGTGATGGCAATAGAAATACATTTGTTACCACCCCAACTCTTCCCGTGGGTGCCCTAATAGTCAACTAAGGGATTCGAAGTGTCACTGACCATTATTTATTGAATATTGGATGATGGGCAACAGCTTGCCCTGCGTGGCGATTATGGGTATTTACTTCCTAATGCATCCGTATGCTTAGGTACCTAATACGAGAGGCCTTTGTCCAGCAGTGGACTAATTATAGACTGATGATGTGATCTGAGTTTAAGTTACCGTACGAGCCCAACACTTGCCCCATTCTTGATGGTGGATGTGATAAATAAAATCACTGATCTATGGTTATGATATAATTTATTGTAAACTAACGCATGAAGAGTATCAGCTACGGACGTATAAACGTTAACGAATAAAGTAATTAAAATAAGTGTATTAAGTCAGCGTGATCGTGGGTACAGCAATTATATTTAATGCTGTCGGGGGGATGTGCAGTGCTTGCAATGTACAGTTACGATAACTTTTCTTATGACATACATAAAGAATTACCACATGACTTGATGCCCACCTGACGGTGTGTTTATTTTGTAAAGTTTCAAAATCATTGTTTGTATGTCTGTCTGTCTCTCTGTCTGTTTAGGGCTCCCTCTAATCCCTCTATATGGCATTTTTTTTTCGAAACGCTTATGTTATAAGAGACTTGGCATAATCAATTTTTGTAAACAATATTTAGAATATTACTTTGCCAGAAAGTATTTTGGCATATTATTATTTAGGTCATGTGTTATTTCGCAGAAATTGGATTTCCATATTTTTGGCATAGGTACATAATTATACACGGTGTTACGCGAGCACTGCGAAAGATTTTAACTATGCATTCTAGACATCAAAATAAACACAAAATATTATGAGACTTTATGTCAATTCCACCAAAAAAATTTTTTTTTATTTTTTTTAAGCCGATTTGAATATTTTTTAACATTTCCAGTACTTTTTATCATAACAACAATTTGTTTAAATTATTTATTTCAATTGTTTTTTTAGGTACCTACAGGTTATTTCGTCAAGTCTATTCGTATTGTTTGATTGTCAGGCAAAAGGTGTGGTAATATTAGAACACATTGTGGTAGCATTGTAATTCAAAAGAAGTTAAATGACGAGTTACGTCGAAAAACTTATTTCGAAAAAAGGTTGATTATCTCTGAAACCAAGCCGAATTCAGGAAATTTTATATAACATTAAAGACTCTAAATATGGTCAGGAATCCAGCATTAAAATCTTTCGGAATGCTGACGTAACACCGTGTATACAACTCTCCGAAACTTACTTCACATACATATATTTTACGTTAGGCAGAAATGCATTATCTATTATGGTAGATTGGGTTTGGTACATATACTTATTATAACGATGTAATAAGACAATGTTAAGAAAAAGATGAGGTGATTGGTTAGTTAGGTTAGAACTACGATCTTGACTACCGTTCATTATTGCTGTGGCAAACTGGGTAAGGTTAGACTAGAACAATTGCGATCTCATTAGGAATTCACTGCTACGACAAAGTGGGTTAGGTTAGAACTGCCATCTCATTATTAAGTCACTGCTATATCAAAGTACGTTAGGTTACGTTAGAACTGGGTAGGACAAAGTGGGTTAGGTTAGGTTAGAACTGCCATCTCATTAGTAAGTCACTACTATCTCAAAGTACGTTAGGTTAGGTTAGAACTGCCATCTCATTAGTAAGTCACTACTGTATCAAAGTACGTTAGGTTAGGTTAGAACTGGGTAGGACAAAGTGGGTTAGGTAAGGCATCGGTCTCACCGCGAGCTACTAAGCTATGAACTATCGGCTACAAACACGAACAAAAGATACGCACTCCCGTGTAAATATAAAATATTTTAAAATAAAAATAAAACCGCCTTCAAAAATTCGCCCAAACTAAAAAGTCAAAAATAATTTTAGTTCCTACTTCTTAGGATTTCCTACACAAACCTTTAAACCTTTTACCCTATTCATTGAAATAAAATATTATGGCTAGGTACCCTACAGATTTATTAGAAGTCGGTGCCAAGCCAAATACGTTCATTCAGGTATATATTAGATAGAGCTTTGTAACTTACTGTCACTCTGATTATGTTTTTATCAACAGAATGTTCTACCTCAGTCATTTTGATGAAAGCATAACCGGAGTGACAGTAAGTTACAAAGCTCTAGCCTCTATCAAATACAGTTATATACTCGCGAAGAGAACATATTTGGCTTGGCACCGACTTCTAAGAAATCTGTAGGATACCTAGCCATAATATTTTATTTCAATGAATAGGGTAAAAGGTTTAAAGGTTTGTGTAGGAAATCCTAAGAAGTAGGAACTAAAATTATTTTTGACTTTTTAGTTTGGGCGAATTTTTGAAGGCGGTTTTATTTTTATTTTAAAATATTTTATTTTACGCTTTTTAGTAGTGTAAAATCGTTATTTAGTATGCTCTAAATACTTATAATTAGAATGTACTGCACTGTAATAGGCCAGAAAACCTGAACTGGATACCTTAAATATTCAAAGAATTATCCCATTATGAAGGAGATATACATTGTATCATCAGCAAGTATGAATAATTTCAAAGATTATAGGTAACAGCCTTAGCATGCCTATATTGTTTATAGAATCATTTACCGCTAACCAACATGTCATAACTACTAAGCAAACACTTAAATAGATCTCGAAAATGTATGACAGTTGTTATATTCAAAGAATTATCCCATTATCAAGGAGATATACATTGTATCATCAGCAAGTATGAATAATTTCAAAGATTATAGGTAACAGCCTTAGCATGTCTATATTATTTAAAGAATCACTTACCGCTAACCAACATGTCATAACTACTAAGCAAACACTTAAATAGATATATTCAAAGAATTATCCTCCAACTCCTAATAGTTAAGGAGTTATAACTTTCGTCATCAGCTCACCAACATGAGACTATGACCACCTAAAGGCAAATACTCAAAAAGCTTCCAAAATACATGAACTGTGTTATATTTAAAGAATTATCCCCCAACTCCTAATTTCTAAGGAGTTGTACCTTCCATCATCAGCTCACCGACATGAAAGGATGACCACCTAAACGCAAATACTCGAATAGCTTCCAAAATACATGAAATATGTTATATTTAAGGAATTGTCTCCCAACTCCTAATCTCTAAGGAGTTGTACCTTTCATCATCAGCTCACCAACATGAAAGGATGACCACCTAAAGGCAAATACTCAAATAGCTTCCAAAATACACGAAATATGTTATACTTAAAGAATTATCCCCCAACTCCTAATTGCTAAGGAGTTGTACCTTCCATCATCAGATCACCAACTTAAAACGTTCATGACTAGACGCAAATACTTGATTAGTCTTCGAAAATAAATGAAAAATGTCATGTGTGCCTACAACATTTGAAGAGTTCCCTCGATTTCTCCAGGATTCCATCATCAGATCTGGATTCGGTGACAATGGGACCAACTAGAAGGTATACCCATTCAAACAAAAAAAGAATTTTTCAAATCGGTCCACGCGTCTTCGAGTAATCGGGGAACATACATAAAGAAAAAAAAAAAGATTTCGACGAATTGTAAACCTCCTCCTTTTTGAAGTCGGTTAAAAAGAGAGTGTCTCTTTTATTTACACGGGAGTGCGCATCTTTTGTTCGTGTTTTTTAACCGATAGCTCGCGGTGAGACCAGTGCCTTAGGTTAGAACTGCTACCTTATTAGTAAGTCACTACTATATCAATGTAAGTACGTTAGGTTAGGTTACAATTGCGACCTTATCAGCAATTGACTGTTATGACAAAGTGGTTTAGGTTAGGATACAACTGCGACCTCAGCAAGTCAGCAGTAATTCACTGCTATGGCAAAGTGGCTTCGGTTAGGTTAGGTTAGAATTGCGACCTTGTTAGATTAAATTATGCTCAATTAGTAAGTCTACAGTAGAGTAAATTGTATTTCCATTTCAACAATTATAAAGAAAAAGAAATGTATTTTCCTTTACTGTCATGGCAAAAAACTCGACAAGAAAACGTTATGCATATCTTGCACGGGAAAGAGAGGGCTGGAAGATACTCCAACGACAAGTGAATAACTCTGTGATGATGATGATGAAGGTGACCGTCTGTTCATTATAAGAAAAAGATTTGAGAGTTCAACCCACAGTCCCTTATATTCCAGTATGTGTGTCTATTTGTCCGTCCGTGGCTAAGCTCGGCGATCGTTAAGGTGCATGCAGGCCAAAAGAGCATTCGCTGTTCTAACCCCCAACTCTACGAAATTCGATCGTTACACGAAACGAGATTCGTTGAATTCGTAGAGTGGGGGATAGAACAGCGAATGCTCTTTTGGTCTGCATGCACCTTTAGTATCAACTAGAAAGCTTAAATGTGGCATGTACATGTATATTTTTATACCACCGACATCGACAGAACGATGAAAAAAATGAAATTTTACGGTAAGTATCTATAGAGGACACTTAAAATGATGATGTTTTATTTGCACTTTCACCTTATGGTATGTGACCTTGTCATCAAAAGCGGTTGTTTATGCACTATAGAAATAGATAAAAATCTCTTGAAAACTCCAAATAATTGTGCCAGGGAGACACTAAACTTATTGTTAGAATAATATTTATTTTACGTAATGTATACCGTTTTTTTAGTGTGGGGATACAACAGGAACCCCTGTCTCTCTATATCTCCGTACACTGCTAACTTTAGTGATCGTTAGTAAATACCTACTAATAATATATATTTGGAATGAATGAATGAACGAATGAATTAATGAATGAATGAAAAGTTAAATAATTAAACGTAAAGTTTAATTAAATAAACGTTAGTTATGCACGTCGATAGATGCGTAATAAGTCGTTCACATTTCTTGTTAGATTTGCGGATAAGTTCGAGCATTTTTTGAAGGGGGTAGTAACAAAAAAATGCTAGTAATTTGTATTTTAGTCTACTATTATTTATTGTACTGGTGAAAAAGTAACCCTGTATATCTATGTATTATTCATTATATCGTCGTTCATCACAAATAATAGCGCTTGTTGTCGGACGGTAAAATGCACACTACGCAGCGGTCTTGGGTTCAATCCCCAGCCCGAATCATTTACTTTATTTTATAAGCTTATGTATGTCATATTATATTATATTCGCAAGTCCTTTACGGTGAAGGAAAACATCGTGACGAACCTCCATACATCTGCGATAAAAAACAAGGATGTATGTGAGGTCTCCAACAAGTACCTACTGGGCCAGCGTTGGCACCACGCAAAATATGCACGTTTGATGTCGAGACGCTAAAAAATGCCCTGAATACAATACAATCCAAAAATACCGACACCACAAGTCTTAATGGAGCGTACCGTTTACTAGGCCGATGTGTGTGAAAATGTCCCAGGATATTGATTTTTTTGTGTGTGACTAGACGAAAACTATGCATCATGGGCTATGATCGAAATGATCATTTTTTCACAAGGTTGATATTTAATATGCTCCTACTCGTAAACAAAGGGTAGCATTTCTTGCTGGTCACAGACCACCTCCTGTAGACTTTCATTACCTATAAGGCGACTCGCAGTCACCAGCAGTTATATTTCTCGCACTGATATACTTAGACGCGGCGCTCGTCGTGCTTGTTCAGTTGCGACTAAGTAACAGACCCGTAAATAGCGCTCGTTTTTGGCAATAAAAAAAGCCGAAAAAGTGCATTTCACTGCTTTACATGGAGTGTTGTGTGAATTGGTATGCAAAGACAACAAGAAGTTCTAATTTAAAAATATAGATTAGCGGCCCATGCTGAAAAAAAT
>JALPQI010009184.1:0-42981 GCA_025490895.1 Thaumatotibia leucotreta
AATTTGGCAGCGCAAATGCTTTGAAGTTCAGGGTTATTCATTTGAGTCAATTGCAAGAAAATATATGGGTCAAAATTCTTTTCGTTGTCTTATTTTGTGTCCCTAAAAAACGTGACGCAGTGGTGATTTTTGTATGAGATGATGTTTTGTTTTCAATTTCTGATATTTGGATTAAAATGTAGAGTGAAAAAGAAATACAAGTGCACTGGATTTTTTTTATATACAGAGTCAAAACAGCAACTAAAAGCGTGACAGATTGGTAAGAAACAAGACAACGAAAATAATTTTGACCCATATAATAAGAATTTGTACATAAGTAAGTAAGACCCGTTTCGGAAAGTTTTTTTACAGAGTATATTCTTGACATCAATTAAACTACAACGAATAGTAATGGTATTTTATTTTAGTTATATCATGGAATATATTATAACTTTTTACAATGACTATACACATTTTATGATTTGATTATACACATTTTATGAAACAGTGTTTTTTTAAGCCGGCTATAAAATTTTGCACATTTTGGAGACTTTTTGTGTGTTTTTTCCATTTCTTTTTAAAATCTTCGTCTAAAATAGTTGGAAAACAGTTCTTACGCAGATCTGCTTTAACTAAAGCCCAATACCTCTCAATGGGCCATAGCTGAGGTTACTTTAGGGGGTTCGTATCTCTCGGCATACATTGTACGTTGTTTGAAGCCAGACACTCTTGTGTGGCTCGGGCATAATGTGCATTCTGTATAGCTCCTTTTCTTAAGTAGGTAACGAGTGGAACCGTAAGTCCATGTCTAGCGCTATCGGGTCAAACCGAGGAATCAACGCTACCCACTCTTACATCTAAATATATAAAATCCTAAGTCTGTTTTCTATTTAGCTGGAATAACTTTGTATTTATGTACCTATGTATATTTTCCCAATTTAATAACACATAACATACACTGGTTGCGCATTGTGCTGTCCTGCATACCCCGCTGGCTCCACAGAATACCAGCGCCGTTGACATCGCTCAGTCGTGTCAACTGCATTGCTGAGTGGAGACCATTTCAGCTTCACATCTGTAACTCTTTGTTTTGTGTTCTTTTTATGGTTTATAATGTAATTTTGTTTTTTTTTACTATAATGTCTTTGCATACCTATATTATGATGTGTTGCCTGAATAAATACTATTCTATTCTATTCTATTCTATTCAGTGGCCAGATCGGGCCAAAATAACACATTCCTTTCATGCTGCCTAATGATTGTTAGAAATAACCGATCTATACGTCTTTCGCAATAGATATTAGCATTTATGCTCCCTTTTGTAATAAATGACCCCGTCCGTTTTCCACAAACACATAGATTGCCATATCAAATATTTTTCTCCGAAATTTTCCATGAAAATATATTTATTGTTACCGCTTATGGGTGAATATCTGAGCGTTTCAATTTTGGTGGCATCATTTTTGTCGAAGTTTTTATTTGTTACAATGTGCTACTTTGTAATCTGAAGGAGGCACGGTACCTTATACAAATGACGAAGTATAACATTGAGACGTTTAGAAACTTCGGCAAAAAAGAACCACCAAAATTAGTAGTAGTAGTAGTAGTAAAACACTTTATTGCACAAAAACACAGAAAACAAAATAAACAGTATGAATATTACACAGATTTGTACAAAGGCGAACTTATCCCATTAAGGGATCTCTTCCAGTTAACCTTAAAAATAAAACCGTTAAAATTAGGTGGTTGAAATGCTCAGATATTCACCCTTATATTCCCTTTATTTTCGGTTGTGAAGAATAGGTCACCCGGCAAAGTCGAAATTTTTTTGACGTAGGTACCAACGACCACGTACCACGTCTCATCATCCATAAGAACGCATCGCGCCTGTTTCGTCCTTAGAGCAGAGTAGTTTGTAAAGTTTTCGCAGCCTTGTTACGGAAGTATTGTATTGTGGACTGATTTGGGGCTTTAACTTTCTTATACGTTTTTAATTATGACGCATTTGGACCTTAGCTGGACGTTAGCTCTTTGGACCATAGAAGTACTAGTTTTGAGTTTTTTGCAACGTCTCGTACTCGTACCGACAGATCACATTTTTTCTTGATTTTTTATTTGAATGACCCCTCGGGCGTCCACATCGAGCTTTGTTTTCGATTCTATATTTAAGTACCGATTAACAATATTTCGCACTGTGGTACGACTTACATTCACCTTTTTCTCGATCGCTGCAAAAGATGAATTAGGATTTTCATGGATTCGCAAGACTGTTTCTCTCCGCATTTTTCTATCGTGTTGCATTATGAATAAAAATTAGATTTTTCCGTATATCGTTTGACACTTCAAAATATGGTAAATTATAGCATATAAACAGAAAAAAGAAATCGTTTACCCGCCAGTACATTACCGGAATGCACACTCTGTAGTAGTAGATTACACGCCAAGGCCGTTTAAGTGGAAAATGTCTCGGATGACGTGTAGGTAAACATGTCATTTGAGGCTTCCCATTCTCAACGGAGCTGGCAGGCGGCAACTTAGTTTAGCGCAGCGGCCGGCAATATGCTGTTTGCCGGCCGGTGTGTATAAAAAACTTTTAGGTACAGGCCTTAGTCAACAGCTTCATGGAAAAATCACGATTGTTTCCGATGTGTTATAAAAGACAGTCATAGCAGCTGTAAATTTATAGCTAACCCTTGAATCGACAGTGTACATCAAGGTGCCTTTAGACCAAACGAGCATTCACTCATTCTATCCTCCACTCTACGAAATCAACGTTTTTCGACGAATCACGTTTTGTGTAACGAACGAATTTCGTAGAGTGGGGGATAGAATGAGCGAATGTTCGGTTGGTCTAAATGCATCTTTACACAAACTTTTCGAGACAATGGCGTAAAAAAATATTGTGCGTTCTTGCCACGTCCCTGGCAAGAACTCACGATATTTTTTTTATTTGCCAATTTAAGTGTTAAAATTTGTTTTGGCTATGCTGGGAGTCTGTCTGCGAGATCGAATTAGAAATCAGACCATCCACAGCAGAACCAAATCGCTAAACTGAAGTGGCAGTGGGCGTGCACATAGCACGTAGAAACGATGGGAATTAGGGCGGACTACTTGTCCTAGGTAAATGTACGAGTCAACAACTTCGAGTACCGAGTTTTCAACAGAAACCGGGGTGGGCACAACATTGGCATTTAACATAACTTTCGCCTTGTCCATGTTCATTTTCAAGCCCAGTCGTTGAGAAACTCTGTTAAGGTTATCGAGCATTTTGCTGAGTTCCTCCATCGACTCTGCCATGACTACGATATCGTCGGCAAACCGAAGGGACGCATACCCATGGGACGTAATATGAACAAGCGTGATTTTTTTACGACTAGTATGACTATGTTATGTTACGGAGAGACGCTCGACCGGACTCGAGCGGGCTGTCGAGCATCCAATGTGCTCATTCACTCCATTTCCCTTAGCTGGAGCTGGAGGTTAGTGTTCTGGTAGCGTTCCCCCAATACTTCCCTCTAGCCTTCCAATTTTCTTGCAGAACCGCAGGACGTCTCTTAAGTCGACCTCCCTGAGTTCCTTCTCCTCCAGCCAATTCTACCAAACATGTCATATCTCGCTGCTGCGTACATGACGCATTCAGCAAGGACATAGCTAGTTTCATCTCTTCCGCAATGTGGATAGGCTGCTTGGTTGCTTATTCCCATCACCTTAAGATGACCGTTGAGGGTGTTGTGTCCCGTGATAATTCCGATCAACATCCTGAAGTCATCAATATGTATACATTTCCCCATACTAATTATGAAACGAGACCGGAAATTATGATTCTGCACCGGTCGGTATGAAATGAGATTTTTTCACAATTTCCATACTTGTTCCATGGGAAACCTTGTTCAGAAAGATCTTAACACGTTTTTCACAGGGGATAGACAGAAGTGGCAGAACATTCTCAAAATTACGAGAATAATATACTCAGAAAATTCCGAGAATTTTCATAAGAATTTAAGAGTAAGTTCTCATTGAGAATGTTTCAATGAGAACTTATAAAAAATATTATGTAGAATATTGTATTTCACAACTGAGTAAACAAGGCATTAAAAAACCTTAAGAGGCATATATATACAACGATGTTGGTATGATTAGATTGCTGGTAAAATTTACATTGCCGAGAACATTCTCTATAGAAGTTTCGCAACTTATGAAACTTCTTCTTGGTACATTGCTAATCAGACCCCGTAATCACAAAACACATACAGAGTGATCGAAAAAAACACCTTTTCTGCCCTCCGACCGGCAAACAGCACTATGCCGGCCGCTGCGAAGTTGCCGCCTTCCGGCTCCGTTAAGCAGATAAATAATATACACACCTCTGCCTTTAAATGGGAAAGCCTTGGATCACATGTTTACACGTCATCCGAGACATTTCCCACTTAAACGGCCTTGGCATGTAATCTACTATTTCTCTTGAAATAGACGGATTCTGACAAACTACATACATTTTTAACTTCAAATTTGGTCAGAAACCCGCTGTTCCATGAGGTTATGGAAAAATGTGTAGTTCTGGAAATATTATTTGACCGACTCTTATCTTACTTACGACCTTTTGTTTTGCATCATTAACAATAGAAAAGTGCTAGATTGCTGATCGTCCAGTATGTGTTAACGCAAAACAAAAGGTCGTAAGTAAGATAACAGTCGGTCAAATAATATTTCCTGAACTATAATAATTTGATTATAAAGGATTCTACCTATCCTCGAATCATAACTAACGTGAAGACATTCATCAGGGCCATATCGGCGCGGCTGATCGACACAACTGGGAACCAAAGAGCTGGCGCGTACCGTAAATCGGGGTTACTTTGATCAATATTTAACTTTGGTTGCATTTTCTGATGAGATTAATGAACACAAAAAAATTATATTAAGATATAATAATCGGATTTTTCTCAAGAATAAACCTGTACCTCTCTCAACGCATCGCTCTTGCAGTGCAGAGAGGTAACGCCGCCAGCATTATGCGCTCCATGCCGCAAGCGGACCTGCTGGAGGGTGTGTTCTTTTTAGGGTTCCGTAGCCAAAATGGCAAAAACGGAACCCTTACAGATTCGTCATGTCCGTCCGTCACAGCCGATTTACTCGGAAATTATAAATGCCACAGAACATATTGTGAAAACACAAATCAAATTATTTATTAACTAAATATTTTGATTTGTATTTTTAATTTTTCTCCAGTAGTCACACTACTTAATACTATATAAATTATAAATATTAAATTCATAGCAAATTTAAATTCTGTAGCATTATAAATATTAGATGTCATATACCAAAGAAAAACGACCAAGATCACCTATGTCCGAGGTGGGGATCGAACCCACGTACTCAGCTTTCGCTGACATCTAATATTTATAATGCTACAGAATTTAAATTTGCTAAAGATATGTGTTGCATGAAATGCTACTGAATTATGATGTTATATTCTAAAAAAAATAAATGGGTTTGGGGCCCTCCATACATGTAACTGAGGGATAGTAATTTTTTTTCGATGTATATAATAAACGTGTGAGGTATCAATAGAAAGGTCTTTGGAAATGATAATAAATATTTACAATTTTTAATAATAAATTATTGATCTGATTAAAAAAAACTAACGTGAACTTCAAAGATATTAAATAATTAGCGATACAGGTTACTCACGTAATTGAAGTCGATAATTCCTCGATATGTTTCGGTCCATTCAGAGGATCCTCATCACGGAGTGAGTACCCACGTTAAAGCGCGACCAACGTGTGTGACTTAAATTTCGTGAATAAGCCGTTTTCAAATATTTAAATATTTGAAATATGTAAATATTTGAAAACTGTCTATGAAATCAGACTTTTTGCAGTAAGTATTGTTTATGAAATATTACACCTCATCTGTATTTAGTTATTTGATCGCAAATGTATTTATCTTAAGCTTTATATTATTTTTTATTTTCAATATTAGTTTAAAAAACATTTATCAGTTAAATTCTTTCTTCAGCATCAACTTTTATTTTATCTCTGTTTAACCCAATGGTTGACTGGTAGAGAATGTTTTTAGCATTAAGTCCGCCAATTGTACATATTTCTTTGTTTGTGCAATAAAGTTTAAATAAAATAAATAAATAATAAATAAACTTTAAAAAAAAATAGGTTATTTGCTCATACGGTCCTCCGGTGACCCTAGGGCTGGCTCGTTCCTCGCCCAACGAATTGGCATTGCCATTCAGTGAGGCAACGCAGCCAGCCTTATGGGCACTTTGCCCAGTGGCAGCGATGTGGGAGACATTTGTATACATAAGGTCCTAATTTATTAGTTGCAGATATTTTAACACATGATACTTTACATTAAAATAATTAACTTAAAATATAAATTAAGAAATCTTTTCATATAACTTTTTTGATTTCATTTTCCTAACAAAAAAATAATTATAATTTCGTCTAAAAAAATCATCATGTCGATGGCAAAAATCGAGAACGTAGTAACCGCCAAAATGCAAACTTTTCACCAGAGCCAAAAAACTTTTCGATTTCAAGAAAAAAAATCATAACTCTTGCATTTATGAACAAAAATGCTTGATGTTTGGATCTAATTCATAACTTATGGTTTTCTTTCAACTGTCATATTTAATATTTAACAACAAAGACTGGTTTACGAGTTAGTGGCGGTTACGACAATTGAACTCTTTTTTTCGTTACGCGAAAACGCTGTAAACGCCAGAAGTAAATGTACTAAAGTAGTGAAACGAGTAAAATGTCCATACAGCAGAAACGCTGTAATGATGCATATTTATTCTGAAGATGCAATAATTTTGACGTAAATATCATTACGTTCTTTATAGAACTAACTGAAATGTGGTAAATGTCCACCGCCAAAAAGAAACTGTGAAAACAAAACGACTTAAGTATCAATCAACTTTTGTTAACATACATTTTCAAAATGTTTACAAATTTTAAATGCTGGTTTCTTACAAATTAAAAGCTCAGATGCAACAATTACAGTCTTAATATATCAAACACTACCTAGTCTCAATTACTTTGTATAAAAACATTATGAAAGTAACTTAAAACCTGTGTTGCTTATAACATTTCAAAAGGCTCATAAAATCTCTTATATAAAATCACAACCTTGTATCATGCTAAAACAAACATAAATACTCTTAGGGTTAATCAGACTATAATATTGTTATCTGCTAAAACGAAATAATATTATTATAGGTAATGAGGTTCAATATTTCCGTGAAAACTTTAGAACTCTTTAGATTTTATCCTCAGTTTTGGCATTAATTTGTCTCTTAAATAACTTTAAGCGACTTGGGATGTGGTAGCTTTTGTGGTAGCTTCCAGCGAGGAAATGTAGCCAGTGTTATGGGCACTCTCATAACACTGGCTACATTTCTTCAGACAGCCTTTTCCCCAACTCCTTAAAAAGTTTGTGGGCGCCAGGACCCCATGACCCCAGAGTCTCCACCGCAAAAGCCGCAAAGTCATGACCACCACAAAGGCCGGTGTACTTCCGATGTTTTTAGACTCCATAGCCAAAGAAGCCCCACCCACCCTGACCGAAGTGGTGGCTACAATACATGTGAAGGCTCGAGGGTGTCCAAGCACGTCGCATCCCAAATAGGCGGCTTCCCAAACTGCCACGGTATGAGCGTCATCCCAGCTGGTCTCTTGTCATCGTCAGGCACGCCCACTCTGGCAAAAGCAAGACGGATCACGTCATTCAGACTGGCGTGGCAAGGTATACGACCAGCGCTCCTCCGACAGGAAAGGCCGTGGCCATCCCCGGGAGTCTACCTCATCACCGCAATAGCAACGGTGGGGGACAACTATATCCGCACCCAAGCGAAGCCCAGCGGCCAACCTTAGGGAATTATTATCCAGTAATGTGGCGCAACTCCTGGAAGGGTAAGCTTGTAGCCTATATCCCGACTCCCTTTCTGACGCTGCAAGCAGACGGTCTTTTTCAGCTGAGGAGGTGGTGGAGTTAAGCAAACCCAACTGTGCCCCGCGGCACAGAGGCTCACCCAAAGCCCTCTGCACGTCCCGCCCTGATGGCAATTCATCGCTCGGACAGGCCAAACTTCAAACATCTATCGCCTCCGCCAAATACACTACCTCGAAATCAAGTAGTGATGGATTGAGAATACCTACTTCCTACGAGAGTAAGCGTACTGTGCACAGACGATAAAAAAGCGGGAATAGCAATACTCGACACCCACCGTAGACCTAAGCCACCAACCCGTATTGGAAGAGTTGCCTGGATTAACTGCCTCTCATCCAGTTTGATATTTAAGATGTTTTGCATTGTGGTGTGTATCAAACTGTCCAACTTCTCACACAGTTGCGGAAGCTTCCAAAAAGGACTGCATCGCATGGCATACGTCAACTTTGGCACGAGGAGACAGAACCAGAGAATGAAAAAAGCCATATGCTAGGAGACCTTGAACAGACTGTCTGAATGCTGGGAGAAACGCTGAATTTGGGCATCAACGAAATCAGGCATTGATACCTTAAATACAGGGGCTCCAAGTAGATGAAGAGAATCCGCGTTCGTCACCTTGATACCTGGACAGACATTCTCAAAATTGCTAATAATTTGGGACCTGCTTACATTGACTGAGCTCACATACAGCTCACATTTTCCCATATTCAGCTCAAGACCTATTTCTCTAAACTTAGCAGCTAAGGAGGTCAAATTACTCAGAACAGACTCTGCCTCGCCCCCGAGGCTACCGTCGTCCAGGTACCACATGTTGAGTTTACTGCCAAGTGTCGAGTTAATAGTTATAGGCTAAAAAAAGGCGGACTCGAGTGGATCACCCTGTTGACTACCTATTGCAGAAAATTATGTTGTGCTTCGCGTACATTCAATCTGAAGGGCTGCTGTAACCTTGCCAGAGATAGGAATATAATCCAGGTAAGTTTTTTTGCTTCTCTGTTAACAAACAGACAGGCAAAACAGTACAAGCTCTTTGTTGCTTAGCAAGAAAGTATTTGTTATTATTTAATTTTCAACATAATTCTTAAACAATTGTTTGAACACAACTATCACATCAATTATAAAAAAAAAATCTTAGTAATCTCACTGAACCATTAATATTTAACTTAAATAACTAAACGTTATCATTACTATGGTACCGTACAAAATAAAATTGTTATTATTTATTTAAATAAAAAGTTGGTGTCATTTTTTTAGGCAGAATATCACTTGAAATTAAAATAGGAACCTAAAAATTGCATTCCAATGGAATTTATTTTTACTTCGCGGACACACAGAGTACACAGACTACGTACACCCACTCGCTCCGGTGATCGCCAGTAGTCTAAATCACAGGTCGTATTCACGAGGCACATCGCCGCGAGCGCACATTTTTATTGCTGTATCTTCAAGCGGTACCCACATCACGTTGCGTTTCAAATGTCGTTACTGTGGCTTGGTGCTAATTAATTTTCGAATGAAATGTAGTAAGCGTCAATCATTGACAATTTATTTTAGGATAATTGCAGTAAACTTGGTTCGTATTTTTTCACTACATGCATTAATGCTGTAACCGCCACAGAACAAAATTTCGGCAACGCTGTTACCACCACACGCTTTGATTTATGAAAAAACAAAATTGGCGTAAATGTACTCGTGTAGAAAATTGCTACTATTTGGATGTTTACAGCAATTAGATGTGGGCATCGTCAAAAAAATACATTCGTTTTGCAACGTAGTCCAGTTTTTTCTAAGCGTCGTAGAGCCATGGGACCCAGACCAGTCGACGCAGAAAAATTCGCTGATTCCGAATATGCAAAAAAAAAAAATTTCGACCAGGTGGCGGTTACTACGTTCTCGCTTTTTGCCATCGATGTGCATTATCACATGTCACAATAACACTGTCTGTCATGTCATCAAACGACATAATCCAACGGAAAATAACATGACATTGACAATCAAGTGTTTAATTTATCGACTTGAAGTGGCCAGTTCCAGTTAAATGGTACGTAAAAGAGGTACTAGAATCTGTTCAATGAGTTTTCATTTAATAATCATCAATCACATAAACTGGGTGTTTATACGTAGCAAATTAGTTTTCCCGTTTTCTCCAAAAAAAGCTATTATGTTTCACGGTTTAATATACTCCAGAGACCGAGTACTATCAGCTGTAAAAATATCTGCATCTAATAAATTAGGACCTTATATAGTTTAGGTCCCTGTATTTCTTAAGGTAGGTTTAGTTTAGCGTAGTATAGTTTTTTTTAGATAATAATAAATATATGTTTGTATAAACAAAGTTATCAATCTGTTTTCATCAAAAATTAACGTGGTCTAGTTCGATCATGGCGTGATTGACAATATTTTTAAAAGACATATACCTACTCTGTTGCGGTGAATGATATTCTCACGACACGAAATACGTAAGTATAATGATAGCATTTTGTTCCACGGTCAACACGGCAAATTATAATTATAGTATTTAGTCAGAATTGACCTTTCCAATGTCTTTAATTATCTATACTCAATGACAATTATTGGATTGTACATCTAATCGAAGAATTCGTTCTTCATTAAAAATATGACAGTGATAAGTGATAAATATAATAAACAAATAAATAAATATCTTGAGATATCTTACACAAATCGACTTATTCCCATGGTAAGCTCAATTAAGGCTTGTGATGTGGATGCCAAGCGACGATATATTTAATAGATAGATACTTATTATACTTAAATACATAAACAGCCAAGACCAAGATACAAATATTTGTGATAAATAAATACACAAATAATGCCCTCGCCGGGATTCGAACCGGAACCTCCAGCTTCGTAGGCCGGATCACTACCAACTAGGCTACGGAGGCTTACATTGCCACCACATAAGCCTACCCTGGGTGCAAATCGAGCAACAACTTTGGCTGCTGTATCCGTATGAACTTTAAATAGACCTTACAACATGAAAAATGAGTCGCTACATGGGAATATGATGAATACTTCGAATGCTAAAAAACCGGCCAAGAGCATGTCGGGCCATGCTCAGTGTAGGGTTTCGTAGTTATCCGAAAACGGCTGGGTCGATTATGTTCGAAATAGTGTTATTTTAAAGTATTTTAGAAGCCCATTATTCATGATTTTTTTCATAATGTTTGGACTCAAAAGTTAGAAGGGGGACACAACTTTTTTTTCTTCTAGAGAGATTATCTCCGAAAATATTGACTTTAGAAAAAAACTTTCTTTCAAGACCCTTATTATTTTTAAGAGACCTATTCAATATACACCACACTATAGAATTACAGCAAATAAAAATAATCATCCACACTACACCAGTTGGGGAAATGGGGAGGTACCTACCCGAAAAAAAATATTTTTGTAGTTTTTATTGTACCACTTTGTTGACATGATTAATATGTATATCTGAACCAAATAGCAGATTTCTAGTATTAACGACATAGCTCAGTATGCTGCGGACAGACGGACAGACGGACATGGCGAAACAATAAAGATTCCGTTTTTGCCATTTTGGCTACGGAACCCTAAAAAGTCCCAAAACAAACCATAGTACGGTCAAAGCGTACATAATTTAACCCTAAACTCGCAAATCAAGTAGTATCGCTGCATTTTTGGTATGTTATTTAGACACCATAGGACAGTATAAAACCATATTTTGCAAGCAAAAAAAAGTTGTGCTAGCTGGGTAGTATGTGAAAAACTGCGAAATTTACGGCCATTTTTTAGTTTCTGATTTTTATTTAAAAAACCTTTCGTTTTTTGATATCATATGTCAGTAAACGTTTAAAGACTAATAAATTTCCAACAAGCTGAGCTAACATGCATTACCGTAGGTCTTATAGTTTCAGAGATTCGAGACTTTAAAAAGTACCCCTTTTTGTAAACTAGATAAAATTTTGTGTTTTGCTAACGTTTTCGACTTAATATCGCCTCACCTAATTATGCTACGAAAAACATGCGATAATGACCTTATAGCGCACTTAATATTCTTTAATTTAAGGGTAAAATTAGGTCTGTGAACTTTGTAGTTGAAAGTATAAACCCGAAATTCCAAAGGCAGGAGGCCCGCTATCTAAGTTTTTCATACAAATCGCAAGTCGAGTTGCAAAGCTGCAATTTTTGTATATTATAAAGGCTTTATAGGGATATACGAAAATGCATATTACAAGAAGAAAAAAAAAAGGATTTAAGTATAGGACGTAAAAAACTGAAAAAAAATCGGACTTTTTTTAGTTTTTGACGTTTAACTAAAAAACTATAACTTTTTGATACTAATTGCTATAAAACTATGAATAAATATTAAATTTGAAAGGATTTGAGCTACCTTGCATTACCCTAAATTATATAGATTTAGAGATACGATATTTCATAAAGTGCCCTTTTATCAAAACATAAGCAAATTTTAGGTTACGTTAAAGCTATTCAATAAATATTGGCAAAACGTTCGCGCTAAGAAAAAAAAAGTAATTGTTGATAATAACTGCATTAAATTTGGAACAAATTGAGCCAATAATAATTACTGTAAGTCTTATAGTTGGGGGTATACGAGGCTTCAAAACATGCATTTATTTTCTTAACTTAATGAAGGGCACATTTTGAAATGTCGTATCTCTAAATCTATATAATTTAGGGTAATGCAAGGTAGCTCAAATCCTTTCAAATTTAATATTCATTCATAGTTTTATAGCAATTAGTATCAAAAAGTTATAGTTTTTTAGTTAAACGTCAAAAACTAAAAAAAGTCCGATTTTTTTTCAGTTTTTTACGTCCTATACTTAAATCCTTTTTTTTTTCTTCTTGTAATATGCATTTTCGTATATCCCTATAAAGCCTTTATAATATACAAAAATTGCAGCTTTGCAACACGACTTGCCATTTGTATGAAAAACTTAGATAGCGGACCTCCTGCTTTTTGAATTTCGCATTTTTAGTTTCAATTACAAAGTTTACTGACCTGATTTTACCCTTAAATGAAAGAATATTAATTGCGCTATAAGATAATTATTTCATGTTTTTCGTAGCATAATTAGGTAAGGCGATATTAAACCAAGAACGTTAGCAAAACTCAACGTTTTATCTAGTTTACAAAACAAGGTACTATTTGAAGTCTCGAATCTCTGAAACTATAAGACCTACGGTAATGCATGTTATCTCATCTTGTTACAAATTCATTCATCTTTAAACGTTACCTGATACATATTGTCAAAAAACGTAAGGCTTTTTTTATAAAAATCAGAAACTAAAAATAGACAGTAAATTTCACAGTTTTTCACGTATAACGCAGCTAGCACAACTTTTTTTTGCTTGCAAAATGTGGTTTTATACTGCCCTATGGTGTCTAAATATCTTACCAAAAATGCAGCTTTACTACATGTTTTGCGAGTTTAATGTACGATTTGACCGTACTACCATCCAACAATAGATTTTGGCCCCAACTTAATATTGCAAGCTCCCGCCTTAGTTTTCTAACCTGACCTATCCGAGTCGAATCTGCCCCGGGGGTTTTGTCGCTCGATCAGAGCAGAAATATATCTCCGAGAATCGTGAACCGATTTTTGTTGTGAGCGAACGTGTATAGCTCTAGATGGTCCCGTTGGCACCAAGTCGGGTTCTGATGATGGGATCTTGGAGAAATTGGTTTAAGTCGGTTGTTTTAAATTTTTGATTTGGTGTTCTAGTTACGAAACTATTTATTTACAACCTGTGCCCAGCAAAAAACAAATACTTTTTTTTCTTCATACATCAGTGACCCACTCTAATAGGTATGTCGTTGGCTGCTAAACTAATTAGCTCCCTATTAATTGTATAACCCAGTTTATGCCAATAGCCCTAAGATTAGCTATTATTAAAATGATCTCTTTATAATACCGCAAATGAAGGCTAGGAGACCACAAAATTATTACTACTTTGGGTTTTTGTGGCACATTCTACTATAAATAAGCACCATTGTAAGCAAAGATCACAGTTTGTCTTTCATAATGGCTGCTTTTAAATATCTTATCACTATTCTTTATATTCTATTCGCCATAGCCGTTTCGACCAGCTATGGTAAGCAAGGTCCGCCTCCACTGCTGGGGCTTGCAAACATGCATGGTCAGCCTCCGGAAGGTATGGGTCCCCCAAACATGGGTGGCATGGGTCCCACAGTCATGGACTTTGTAGGCAAAATGGCCTGAAGCTCTCCACAACGATTTAGTTGGAAAACATTGCGATGACAGGTCCTGGATTTGTTTGTTTTATTTTTGTTTGTTCAATAAATAATATTCTCGATATTTTTTATTATTTCTAAATTGTATCAACCTTCAGCTATTTTATATTTGTTCCTCTTCTTCATATTTGAGATCTGTGCTCTTGTTGGTGGAGCAATCTCCAACCCATCCGGTCCTCTGCCAACTCCTTAACCTTTTGATACGACACGACCTGAACCTTCTCTTTTATTTGGTTGAAATAGTTGATCCTCGGCCTTCCTCTCCCTCTCCTTCCCTCTATCTTTCCTTCTATGATGTTTTTAAGGAACAGGTCGTGTCGTAGCAGATGTCCAATCAGTACTCCTCCTCTATTTTCTATTGTTTCCATATATGCCTCTTCTCCTTATCCCTCTCCTCTCATATTTGTTTAATTTAATAACACTTTCCTCGTCTGCATAACAACTGATTTTTAAATTGTGTGACTAGATGTCGGATCTGCATTTTTTATTTATGTATTAACCCCATTATTAAAGATCTGCTTTTGGTAGGACCTCGTGCAGGGTCCGCACGGATAGCTACCACCGTCTTACCCGTTAACCTGCCGCTAAATAGCAGTATTTGCACTGCTGTGTTCGGTTTGGAGGTAAGATAGCCGGTGTAATTACTGGCATAGAGGCAATCCATCTAAGTCCTCAGGTTAGGCAGCGCATAGAACATTTTTTGATCGCTATGTCCATGGGCCTCAGTTCCTGCTTTCCATCGGGTGGGCTGAGAGAGAACTCAGTTGTCTACCTTCGTCACATAAACAAACCTCTAAAAACTTAGCAAGCCGACAAATTAGACAAGTAGGTACCTATCGTTTGTCTCATTGGTTTTTTAAACATTTATAAGACCAACGGGACAAACAGTACTTATTTATCGGCTAGCTAATTTAGGAGACACTTATGATTAAGGCCGGTAACAAAAGATACGCACTCTCTTGTAAATAAAAGGGATACGGCAATACTCGCCCGGCCGTGATAGCTGATAGGCTGGGCGAGTATCGCCGTGTCTCTTTTATTTACACTGGAGTGCATATCTTTTGTTCGTGTTTATAGCCGATAGTTCATAGCTAAGTAGCTCGCGGTGAGACCAGTGCCTTATGAATAAGGGCGGTAAGTATTTATTTTCGGTTATTACAATCTTCATTGATTTAAACTTTTACGATTATCACTCATATTTTAACGACAAACGGGTTTTAATCGCGTAAACTTACGTTTATTATTATTATTCTAACGTTTTGAGCATGACGTCACACCCGTTGTCGCAGGCAGATGTTGGTCTCACCGCGAGCTACTAAGCTATAAACTATGGGCTATAAACACGAACAAAAGATACCTACGCACTCTCTTGTAAATAAAAGAGACACGGCAATACTCGCCCGGTGGTGATAGCTGATAGCTGGGTGAGTATCGCCGTGTCTCTTTAATTTACACGGGAGTGCGTATCTTTTGTTCGTGTTTATAGCCGATAGTTCATAGCTTAGTAGCTCGCGGTGAGACCAGTGCCTTATGAATAAGGGCGGTAAGTATTTATTTTCGGTAATTACAATCTTCATTGATTTAAACTTTTACGATTATCACTGATATTTTAACGACAAACGGGTTTTGATCGCGTAAACTTACGTTTATTATTATTATTCTAACGTTTTGAGCATGACGTCACACCCGTTGTCGCAGGCAGATGTTGGTCTCACCGCGAGCTACTAAGCTATAAACTATGGGCTATAAACACGAACAAAAGATACCTACGCACTCTCTTGTAAATAAAAGAGACACGGCAATACTCGCCCGGTGGTGATAGCTGATAGCTGGGTGAGTATCGCCGTGTCTCTTTAATTTACATGGGAGTGCGTATCTTTTGTTCGTGTTTATAGCCGATAGTTCATAGCTTAGTAGCTCGCGGTCAGACCAGTGCCTAAAATATAGATTATAAATCGACCGAAGCCCTGGGGATTACCATGATCTACTAAAGGTGCATGCAGACCAAAAGAGCCTTCGCTGTTCTATCCCCCTATTCTACGAAATTCGATCGTTACACGAAACGTGATTCGTTGATTTCGTGGAGTGGGGGATAGAACAGCGAATGCTCTGTTGGTCTGCATGCACCTTAATGCGATTCAGTTTAGAACCTAATCTGAATCGCGATGTGTCAGTTCCATAGAATAACTATTAAAAACTGACAGACAGAACCTAAACATTGCAGCCACCTGTGAGACGGCTCAGCTAACTACCAACTCTCTACTTTAGACTCACAAGGAAGCTACGAACAAATAAAACATGGAAGCCGCACGCCGTACTAAATTGCCTTTCAAAAACGGTCCTGAAGTTTACTTGACAAGTGTCACCCCCTTTTCAATGCATCACGGCAATGAATTTCTATAAAAACTTAAACCGCCATTAAAAAATAGTTGTGATTGGTCCATCAAAGTTGTGATTGGCTGTATTCAATAAACATTTTTCAAAGATGTTACGCTGAAATATGCGCGGTGTTAAGAAAAGCGCTAAGTCCGGCTCATCTTGGCACAATTGAACAATTGTTTTTGGGGGCATTTTTGAGCTGGTGTTAGACGTCCATGTTATTATGGTCGCAGCAAGGAAGGGTACCCAACTGTCCGACTCAGAAATTAGAAGGTTTGGTAAATTTTCAGTACTTTATAGCCTTAGCCTCTGTAGCCTAGTTGGTAGTGACCCAGCCTACGAAGCTGGAGGTTTCGGGTTCGAATCCCGGCTTTGTAGCCTCAGCCTCTGTAGCTTAGTTGCTAGTGACCCTGCCTACGCGGCTGAAGGTTCCGGGTTCAAATCCCGGCGAGGACATTATTTGTGTATTTATCAATCAATTGTGCCAATTGTTCAATTGTGCCAAGATGGGCAGGACATAGCGCTTTTCTTAACACCGTGCATATTTCGGCGCAACATCTTTGACAAACGTTTATAGAATATAGCCAATCAAAACTTTGGTCCATCACAACTATTTTTAAATGGCTGTTTAAGTTTTTATAGGTTGATATTGAAATTCAATACCGTGAATTGAAGAGGGGTGACACTTGTCAACTAAAATTCAGGACCGTTTTTGAAAGGCAATTTAGTATAGCGTGCAGCTTCCATGTTTTATTTGTTCGTAGATCGTCACCATGACACAGACAAAAAACGTTGGTTTCATTCAGGCCATTTTATTTACAAAATCCATGATTGCAGAACCCATGCCGGCCATATTTGGGGTTCCCATGCCAGGGGGTGGAGTGGCATAACTAGCCGAAACGGCTATGGTCAATACAAGAAAGAAAAAAGTTTTGAAATGTTTAAATGTAGCCATCTTGAAAGCCTTTGAGTGATGTTTGCAATACTGTTTTGAAGGGTATATACAAGTAAGTACAAGACCGGAAGTATTTTTATTGCGGTTCTAAAGCCTTCATTTGCGTTATTATAATATATATATACAGGGTGTGTTTCTTCATATGCTATAACTTTAAGGGAAGCTTATTTAGGTCAAATTTAATTAATTTCTCTTAAGAAACTAGTGTCTTAACTCTTACTCTTATTGAGTTATTAAAAAAATAAGTTTAATGACTGAACAAGTGTATTGCAACCTTTATTACATTCTAATGTTACTTATTTTGACATGTGCTGTCCGTGAGTTACCTGAGATTAACTTTTATTTTATTCTAAGGTTCTCTCACACTTACCATTTCATTTACCTGCGTATACCTGCTTATATGTTCTTTTCGTACAAAAACTACAATTTATATAGATATTTTACTGTGAGAAAGTAATTATACTTGACTTAAATGAGCTTCCCTTATATTTAAAGCAAATGGACAAAGACACCCTGTATATGAAATTGGACGAAGTTTATGGAAGGGGATCCAGTCCACAAAAATCTGTCAATTCAATTTGAATCTTGTGTCAAAGGGAAAAGTCATTTATTTCATCACTGGTGACTAAAATTATCACCTGTGATTTCATGTCACTGTTGCACAAATGCCGTATTTTGATTCTCACACGTTCTTTACCAACATGCAGAAATTGTACAATGTCAGTCATAGACAATTATCCTGTCCCTTAGTATCGGTTTTTATTTTTCATACTACCTATAAGTCCTACCTATAAGTAAGTAAGTAGTTTTTGAAGTCTCTACTGTAAGGAACGGGGTTATGTTTACAAAATGACGGGCGTTTGTCCGATCCTTGCTGATGGCCACTGTATATTGGGATTGCTGAGCACTTTTATCTCCTGTGGGGGTTGTAGACACCCACAATCTCTGCGTAAGGTGACGTGTTCGTATTATCTATAGGGCAGCCGGATGTTGGCAGATCCAACTCTGCGTAGTTCACCTCGTGTGTTGTTGCCTGAAACCAAATAGTTACCATTATTATACCACTTTAGCTGTGGTGACGGCAATAAGAATACATTTGTCGCCACCCCAACTCCTCCTGCGGGTGTCGTAAGAGTCGACTAAGAGATTGAAGTGTCACTGACCATTATTTGATGATGGGCAGCAGCGTCATTGTAGTGGACATTACTACGATCGCCAATCCGCTTGCCCAGCGTGACGATTATGGGTATTTTCCTCCTAATGCGTTTGTACGCATAGTTAATAGGAGAGGCCTATGTCCAGCAGTGGACTATCATAGGCTGATGATGGTGATGATGGTGGTGATTATACCACCAATTACTGCCGCAAGAAATTACAGCGAAAAAGTCTTATTTTCAAGTAGTCTAAAAGCCCACTCTTCATGATTTTTTCATATTTTTTGGGCCCCTGGATCAAAAATTAGAGTGGCCTGGCGATACATTTTTTTTTATTCTGTAGCGGTTGTCTCCGAAACTATTGATTTCATAAAATAGTACATTGTGCATCAAGGGAGGTAAGTACGGAATTACTAACGAGAGTGTTAGAAGCCCGACGCCATAGGCGGAGGGCTTTTAATGACTCGAGTTAGTATTTCGCTTACCGACCGTGTTGCATACAATGTTTTTCATCACACTTGCCGACAAAAAAAAGTTTTAAGACAAAATATTATCAAATGACGTACTGACATTTCTATTACTCCCTAGGGATTTTTAATTTTCTATTACTCCCGCTACGCATGGAAGCAATGGCGCGCTTAGACAGCAAGTGTGATGAAAAAGTTTTTTCTGAGACCCTTATTTTTTTAAAAGACCTATTCAACGATACCCCACACTTTAGGATTTCATTTAAATAACAAAAATCATTCCATCTTCACTTTTAGGAAAATAAATTAACTTACGTATTGATTTTCTTCGGTCTCGCGGCCATTTTGTGTCCTCGCCAGTTTGCGTCGACGCATCAAAACGACGACAACGATTAGCACCAGTAGGCCACCCAGCCCCAGTGCTACACCTAAACCCCACATCAGACCTAAAATGGAACAGTAGATTATACTCCTTATTCAAAAACATCTCCTAACTTAGTCGTTAAGTATTGTCCCTATCACTCTTATAGACATTTTGGTGAGACCGAAAGGGACAAACAATATTTAGCGGCTTATAAAAGCAATAAATTAATATTATATAATAATATTTTATGTTTACATAAAGACTCCTTCTCTCTCACACACCCATACACACACACACACACACACACACACACACACACACACACACACACACACACACACACACACACAGAGAAAATTAAGTTAGAATTTAGAATTTAAATTGTAAATGAAATAAAATAAATAATGTTAAAGTATAGTTTCCCAATTGTACATAAATAACTTTTGGTTACTGTGAATGTAACTTTGGTAGGAAGAGCGGGATCTTTTGCTACAAGTAAATCTTTTACTTACTTGGAGATTCCAACAATAACTTTTAATCATAATATGTAACCAATAAATGCTTTTTATTTTCATTATTCATTTAGGTAGCGGCTTAGTCATTAGGGTGGGTCACTGATGTATGAAGAAAAAAAAGTATTTTCACCACACCTGCTCGTAAAAAGTGTTATTATACGCAGGCATACTTGAACGTAATGGGCTGTATTATGCCCATGGGCAATAATGGATTTTCATACGACATTACGTCGCACTAGCGCGGCGCGGCGTGTGCCGCGCCGAGATTCCTTTTATAAAAATTATGAATTTAAGTCATCCCTGATTTTGAGAAATTATTTAGACCATTTTAGAGTAGTTTTGTGAAAATATATTGTTTTATTTACTTTTTTGCCTCACAGGTGTGATGAAAAACATTGTGTGTGCCACGGGCGGTACAAGAATTACGAACTCGTGTGAAGTAAAGCCCGCGCCTTCGGCTTAGGCTTTACTTTCACACTCGTTTACAATTTCTTATTTACCGCCCTTAATACACAATGTACTATTGTTTTTTACTGGGGCAGTTGTAAATAGTACCGTAAGGTCGATAAAGAGTGTGCAAAAGGATTTGGCCATCGGAATTAGGTTTCTGCCTCCGGATCTATTTGAAAGATTTCATAGAAAATGTAGTATTTTTACTGAGCACAGTTGATATCCATGTTTTTACTTTTTGTTGCAACATGAGCTATGTTTGAGTATTGTGTTTACCTGAAAATAGCTTTTCTAAAGTTGCGTAGCCAAAACTGCCAAAAGTGATGAACAAAATATCGAAAATGACATGTTTTTTTAAGCTGCATACATTTTAAGAAAATTTCTACTCAAATCCGGAGGTATCAAAACTAATATAATAAAAATAAGAGTAATATTTTCTTCGGTTACCGCGAGGATTACACATGAAATAAAGCTATGAAAACGGAGAAACTCGCGTATATTGACTAATTTTAACTTCATTCCGCACATTGTCATCCGCAGACCACGAACCCTGTAAAGTGTTCGAAACGTCGGAATGAAGTTAAAATTAGTTAATATACGCAAGTTCATCCGTTTTCATAGTTTTATTTCAAAAATAAGAGTGATAATCAAACATCAAATGGCACCGTTTTGTAACAGTGCCCTCAAAAAAATCAAAATTTTTGAAAAATGATCCTGCCTATAGCCACTGTATGGGGGCTAGTCACTATCCTATTGGCTAAAGAAGTTAACCAGTCAGAAAAGTCACATGACCATTTCCATACATCTTGCGAGTATTCGTTCAAATCTGTAATTTTAACACATTTTATTACTTAAATCGCTTATCGACCTTATCGTATACGATTTTAGAATGGCATTTTGGCTAAGCATGTAGTGATATCAAGTCTGGTTAATCAATGACATCAATGTAATCTACGAATAAAATTAAATAAAACATGGAAGCCGCACGCCATACAAAATTGCCTTTCAAAAATGATCCTGATTTTTAGTTGACAAGTGTCACCCCCTCTTCAATGCATCGCGTCATGAATTTCAATGTCAACCTATTGAAACTGAAACCGCCATTTAATAATTATTTGTTATACAAGGGTGCAAAGTTGTATTTTACCCGCGAGTATGAAATTGAAACACGAGCAAGCGAAAGGATTCTATAGTTGAACCACGAGCGAAGCGAGTGGTTCTAAAATAGAATCCTGAGCAGCGAGTGTTTTAACATACGAGAAGTAAAATACATTTGCACCCGTGTGTAACACAAAACTTTTCCCCTCACTATAGCGAGGAAACTCAAAAAAGGTAATTATTTGTTCACATTACAATCATCATTATCATAGATCATCGTTAGTGATAATAATTTTCCAAATGCATCATGTATTTAATGCAAGATTTTGTCGCAGTAAAATTACCACGAAAAATTAAACGCAGCACGATTTTAACACATTCCTGTAGTTGCACACCAACGCCAATGCATTATTAAATCATTCTCATTCATTATTTTTACAAAATTATAACAGAACACCCTGAAAGTTGTTTAGTTTACTATTTTTATGCGTGTTCGAGTCGGTAAATAAAGATTATAACCTCTAATATTCTTTGACAATGTTGACGTTGACATTTTCTGCGTTTTGTGATTGCATCTAGTCATCTTATCATCATTCACTAAAACAATTGTTACTTATGGAATTTTAGGATTTATATGTTAAAATCATCATATTATATAAAGGTTTGTATTTTACACTAAATTCTCAAACAAATTATTTAATTATCATTAATATGGAACAATTTCCATGAGCATTTTACGTTTTGTTATTCCAAAACTAAGATCATTACTTTGCCACACAAGTGAATAATATGCGTTTTTACACGTTCGTATTAAAGGATAAACGAGCACTTTACGAGCTAGTGAGGGGAAAAAATAGTTGTGATTCGTCCATCAAATGTTTGATTGGCTATATTCTACAAACATTTGTCAAAAATCTTGAGCCGAAATATGCGCAGTGTTAAGAAAAGCGCTATGTCCTCCCGGTGGGGTTGACCCTTGCGATTATCCCTAATGTGGATAACTCGGATGCGTAATTTTTGGTAGATTCTTCTTGACACAATCTTGGCACAATTGAACAATTGTGTTTGGGGGCATTTTTGAGTTGGCATTAGACATGTTATATATGGACCAGGGCTACCGGTATCCGTGTTACCCGCAGACACGTGTACACGAATCCTTAGCACCGGCGGTACTAAGAACCCGAACGACACGAAACGCCAAGAAACGTTTCCAACTTAGAAACGTTTCCAAGCGCGGGTCCGCGGATCTACTTAGAAACTTTTCCAAGCTTGAGTCTTGCGGATCCATTACAATTGAATATTCGAAAAACCTATGTTTTTATTAGTAAAAAGTCTGAAACAAAAAAATACCTACCGAAAAATTCGCAGTTTTTTACGAATTACGCAGCTAGAAATTTTCTTTGTTGCAGGTTAAATGCGGTTCAATACTTTGTTCAAATATAAAATCGTACCTATATTTTAGATTGCCACTGCCACTACACATTGAGGGCGGATCAGACACAGGTACTCGGGTATCCGTGTCTTAATTACACGGTTCCTAATGAAACGTTTCCAACGGGTAAGAAACCCGTTTCCCGGTAGCAAAGAAACGGGTACACGGAAACGGGTACACGGAAACGGGTACACGAAACCCGGACACGACCGAGAGCCCTAATATGGACGCAGAATGTAATTCAAAGTAAAATGTTTTGTTAATAATATTAATCGCGAATCATCTGATTTAAAATGTAGAGAAGAGTGCAATAGGCCAATATTCATATTCATTTTTATTATCTTCAACAGGATAGTTATACCAAAGGAACTTTCCTGATTTACGATCTTATTGCGCCTTAGTTGCATTTACCTCACAGTTGATTTGCCGTGCATGATTTAAGGTGGAAGTACCAGTGCGTTACATGTGAACAGAGAATATTTATTTGAATCACGATATTTTGCTCATGATATAAATCTACACAAAGTATTGTCATGTGTTTTGGGAGAGAAGCTTGTAAGTTTTGTTGAATTGGCGGATTTTTATTAGTTGTTAAAGAAATTCCAAATTTGGACTTTTTTACATTTTTTCTACTCAGAATCACGAGCTCTTTCGATCCTAATAGAAATGAAAAAGTGTCCCAAGAAAAAAATCATTAAGTTACTATTTTTAAACACTTTCTTAGACCGTAACTCAGTGGAAGACAAAAAATGTATGGAAATCTCGGGACACTTTTTTTCTGCTAATGAGGATCGAAAGAGCTCGCGATTCTGAGTAGAAATTTTTTAAAAATATCCGAATTTGGAAAATTTGAAAAAACTACAACAAAATAAAAATCCGCCCAAATAGTATTAATTTTACAGGGTGACAATATCAAAATTTCTCGAAATTCCAAATTTGTTTAGTCAACTCCATTGTATGAGCTGGCAGTCCCAATAGATTGCACCTCAGTACAACTTTCCCAATATGTGACATTGAAAATATTAACACTCAGTCCGAATAAACGTCAGCCTGTCTTAAAATTATGCAAATAATTTAGATATAAGCTAATTATTTCAAAGTTGGGATATGAAGCATTAAAGGCAAATACATCTATCATCGTTTAAATGCCCTAATAGTTGATTTTATCTTATCGATGGCAACTCAAGCTATGATGACGAATATTGGTACAGCGTCGGGTACTAGTACTTTCGCCTAACTGGTAAATCATTTTGCCATATTGGATCTTACTTTTTGAAGCGACTTGTGCAGGGCTTCCTGGTTGCTGGACCCATAACGTGATCTTCGGCGATTCGGCAGCGTTTGCGTACCTGGGTTGCAAAATGAGAGTTTGCTATATTTAAGCTTAACTTCATATACAGTGTGTAAATCTAATACGGGCGATCAATTAAACCAGGCATGGGTTCATTCATTAGTGTAATCATGGATTACAAGGTTTTTCTAAAGTTACTCTTAATTATGACCCCACACATTTTTTTTAAGATTACCGGAGCAGCAATGTAGGTACGAACATTTGTTATTGTTGATATGGCAGTTATGTCATCTGCTTTTGAAATTAGCTGTCAACGAGTGTTTAACTCGCGTATGTTGCTCTACATTGCGCGCCGAATTATTTTGTATGGAAAATTTTGTGGCTCTAATTTTAAGTAAAAGTTATTTGAATGTACCTATTATGTCGTAAACAAACCCCCGTTAAGAGCTTCGCCCGTATTAGACTTACACCCTGTATGAAGAAGCATAAAGATCTTCGCACATTATTACAACTCCACGGCGACTCGACTCTATGCCAAATATTGTAATTTAAGCCCTACCTATGTCTTGTTCTGGGTTTAATTTCAAAAAATTATACCAAACTACGTACTACGAGTGGTCTACGCGTCGTACACTAAAGGCCAACCTCACGTTCGTCACACATTGACAACACGTTGTCCACGCGGCGACTATGCGTTTTTTTATGTTGGCACAACAAAAATCCTAAACTCCTAACTAGGTACTTAATGAATCAAAAACAAATGTAAATAACTGTATTTCCTTGTTATATTATGTATATTTGCTAAAACTTATTTTTTACTCGTAGTTTTCAATAAAAAGATATTGCAAGATTGTTTACCTTTTTTTAAACACCAAACCAGAGTATATTGACGATTTGGTGGATCAACTGATCGAAAGTGCGAGTAGAGTTGCTGCCGCGTTGGCGTGGAGTTGTCATAATGTGCGAAAACCTTAAAACTAACCTGTCCAACTTATTACTGCCGTTTAGATATTCTATATTTAAGTGGTTATCTAAAGCACAAAACAACTTCTTCAAATGGTACGATTCGTTAAATTTCAAGGTAATCTCATTTTTATATTGGTTGTGATTCTGATCGCTCAAGACTTTAATTTCTGAGGTCTCCTCGTCTGAAACAAAATTGAATAGCCGGTCAGAATTAGAAATTTACAAGTTACAGACATTCTCGAAATTGCGGGAATTTATACCTACTCGGAAATTTCCGAGAATTTACATGAGAAATAAGAGTAAGTTCTCATTGAGAATTTCCATGAGAACATTTAAAAAGTGTTTTGAAGAATATTGTTTCACAGTTGAGTAAACAAGGCATGAAATATAAGACCTTAAAAGGCATGTGTATAAAATGGTTTTGGCATGATTAGATTGCTTATAAAATTTAAATTGTTGAAAACATTCTCTATAGAAATTTCGCAACTTATGAAACTCCTCCTTGTTTTCTGTTAAATAGAAAGGTAGATCGAGTCAACCATTACGATGAACTTTCAGTATGGGATCAACATCGAAAGCGTACATGGAAAATTGACTTTTTCACTATTGAACTCTAACTAATCACCAGAGATCGGATGGATTTGCGACATTCTTAGTGACTTACGTCATTTTGATGACATTTATTATGAGATGTCGCACAAAAGGCCGATCTCTGCTAATCACTTACTTTGTATGAGGGGTTACATTTTTTTTATATTTCTATTATGGTACTATATTGCAAGTTCATCGGTCGGTAGCGAGAAGAAACGTCGTCCATTTCCACCCTGTGTAATATCATCTCAATGTAACAGGACATAAAAAAAACAGGCCTGAGAAATTCTCAAAAATTTTGTACCTTTGGATCTTCGATATTGTTAACAATCGGTAGGCTGGTGGAGTTCTCTGGTGATGCTGATCAGGATCTACCACATTTCCCAAAATGTCCCAGAAAGTTTGCATGGAAGTAAGGTCCGACCGAGATCTCGGTCTCGGTCTCGATCTCGGCATTCTCGGCCAAAAATCGAGCCGAGATATCCCTCTCGGCTCTCGGTCAAAAATGGCCGGGACTCTCGGCCGTGTCCGAGATTCGTAATGGCGAGCATGTAATTGGCGAGCTTGACGACATCTTGCGAACTTACTGCGATTTTATTAGTGTCTTACTGACATGAACTGACTTCAGTTTCACTTTAAAATGAACGGAAGGCATAATTTAGAGTAAGCGATCCCTATCATACTATCGATAAAAATATCTAAATACGAATACCGGTTTTTGGGGTACCTTAGTAAAAAAAATTCAAAAAAAGAAAATATACAAAAAAATTGCTCTATTTAGTGTGACGTTGGACTTACTAGGGATTTTTTATGTAATTTATACGTTTTTTATCCTTTCTACCAAGTCTCGGTCTCGGTTTCGGTCTCGGCCGAGACTAAAATATGGGTCTCAGTCGGACCTTCCTTATATGGAAGTTTCCTTTTTGTTACCAGATTCCTATAAATGTTGATGATAATAAGGGAATGTCTCATACAAACATTTTGGGACATTTTCGGTAATGTGGTGGATCTTGCTCAGCATCATTGGCTACTAGCCTACCAATTTTTATCAATATCGAGATCCAAACTTTTTGGGAAATGCTCTTCTACGCTCTTCAAAATGAAAATTAAAAATGAAATAAAACTATGAAAACAGATAAACTCGCGTATATCAATAAAATTTAACTTCATCCCGACGTTTCGAACACTTTACAGGGTTCGTGGTCCGCGGGCGACTGACAATGGAGGAAATTTTATAGATCTACCTCCATCAAAATAAGAAAGATAAGTACAAAACTACCCACAAAGAAAAATGTACTAAGCCACAGACAATACAATTTAAGGGTGGATGTACATACTAAATTTGCAAATTAAGCTAGTTATTCGTTACAATTATTTTCAGAATGAAGACAAGAGACAAAATAAATAATCTACGCCAGTTCTATCCTATGTAATGTAATGTGTTCGAAACGTTGGGATGAAGTTAAATTTAATCAATGTGTAAGCCTCGCGGTAACCGAAGAAAATATTATGATAATTAAAATTGAATGGCTACCTTCAATGTACCAAGTAAGGCTCCTGCCATCTTCGGGGTTCCCGCGGCAGACAAGTGGTTTGTCCTTTATAATCCAATTTGTTGTGTTAGGTTCTACTACCACCATCGCTGGGGCTGTTTGACAAAAGCATTGGGAAATTTTAATCTAAGTACGTATAATATATCAAAGAAAAAATACCGATGTTTAGAGGATTTGAAACTACGTCCTCAGCTTTTCGGCAAAAAGTGAAATAAAAAATAAAATAAATATATATATCTTGGGACATCTTACACAAATCAACCTAGTCCCATGGTAAGCTCAATTAAGGCTTGTGTTGTGGGTACCAGGCGACGATATATATAATAGATAGATACGTATAGATACTTAGATACATACACAGCCATGACCAAGGAACAAACATATCATCATCATCATCATCATATCAGCCGAAAGACGTCCACTGCTGAACATAGGCCTCCCCCAAAGATTGCCACAATGACCAAACATATGTGATAAATAAATACACAAAGAATGCCCTCGCCGGGACTCGAACCCGGAACCTCCAGCTTCGTAGGCAGGGTCACAACCAACTAGGCTACAGAGGCTGACTATGAGAGTGTGAAAAGTGTAAGCATGCGTACGCGTACGGAAAGCTGGACGCGGTCCCATACTAAAGTGACATTTTCTATTGACAAAATACGTACGCATGCTGATAAATGTGTCTTCACCCTTAACCACTCCGTTATAGTGGAGCCGGAGTCCAGCGTTGGTAAACTGCGGTATTTTGCTTTTGTATATGACATTATTTTAGAATTATAACTAACGTGAAACTCAAACATATTTAATTTATCAAACGGGTTACTCACGTAATTTAAATCTATAATTGCCTGAAATGTTTCGATCCATTTAGAGGATCCTCATCATGGAATACCCGCGACCAAATTACCATAGTTAAATTATCGACTTAAATTACGTGAGTAACCCGTTTGATAAATATTTAAATATAACATTATTTATTCAATGAAGTAATTGTGAACACACAAATCAAATTATTTATTAACAATTTTTTTCGATTTGTACCTTTATTTTTTCCCCAGTAGTTACACTACTTAATATTTACTACATAAATTATAAATGTTGGATGTCACATACCAAAGAAAAAACGACCAAGATCACCAACATCCGAGGTGGGAATCGAACCCAGGTGCTCAGCTTTCGCGGCTGATACCTGCACCGCTCGGCAACTTTATTTATTTAAATTTATATACATAATATTGATACTACTTAAAAAATAAAACTCAAAAAGTATTTAATAAAAAAATAGAGTTTTTTATTTATTATATTTATTTTCAAAACTACAATTTATGTACATAGATTAAGTTTAACTAATCTACTTAACCTAACCCGAACCTAAGATTGGCCCTTGTGGCATTGTACCGAGGATGCTGGCGGCATTTCCTCGTTGTATCGCAATACTGATGCGTTGTGCGAGGAAGTCGCCAGCTCTTCGGTCTTTAGTTACATCAACCAGACGTTTCGGGATCTCTGCAAACAATTTGCGTGCGCTGTGGCCCCAACATTTCTACGCCAAACGGTACAAAATCGTACTATTTGCCGAGGCCCTTATATTTATTACGTTTTAAAAATTCGGCATTTTCAGCCGCAGCGGCTGCCTTAAACGTATTTCGTTGAAGATGGGACGGTGCCAGGGTGTCTACGCAAGTAGCATCCCATACCAACATCCGTCCCAAGCTCCAAGGAACCAAAGACACACCATCAAGTCTCTTACCATCATCTCTAATAATACCAGTAGGCTCAAGAAGAGCAGGTACGCTGATCGTGGCAAGAGACCTGCGGATTATGTCGTTAAGCGTCGCCGCGTCGCATGTCTGGAAATACGGCCTGCGCTTTTTTGACAACTTAGTCCGTGGTGTCCCAATTGAGTTGTTCCTCAAAATAAGCATTGGAAAAGTTAAGAAACCCCAACCTCACAGTCTGCCTACCGCGAACTAACAAAATCGTAAATCTCGTCATTTTTCTTTATTTTTTGACTTCTAAAACTTTTTTGTTTGACTGTTGAAATCAGACAAGACAAGCCAACCATAATATAAGACCAGGGGCCAATACCACAAAACTTTACAAGCATACAATTCTACAAAATTGACAACTAATTGTATGGGAATTTATCAAGTTTGTAGAATTGTACGCTTGTACGATTTGTGTTCTACTTACTTTTCGGTGCAAATGTGTAGTCATCTTTGCGAAGCTTCACATATTTTCCACGACTTCTAATATTTGATTCTGCAGACATTAATTTCTCACAATACAGGGTGGAATCTTTATCAGAGTTTACCAACTTCTTCTCTAAGGTCAATTCAATCTCGCTCTCCGTGTTTTGAAGATACTGCACTTTTTTTAATATATGAATATTGCCTGAAAAAAATAGTACATTACCCACTCAATAGGCTACTTGACCCATTTTTAAAGTTTGTCGTATATTATTAATCAATATCTAATTAACGAAAAAAAATATAAATATATTTTTTCACGACCTAGAAAACCGCAAAATTATAACTTAAAATTTAAACTTTCGTAACCGCGCGAAAACGATACTAGCCATGTTAATGCTTAGATTATCTGTGGTGTGACGTCACTCAAACCGAAAACAAACATTTGCCATGTCACTTATGTTATGTCAATGTCACAGCAAAGCTACATGCCTACATGTCCATAGCGAATTTCACTCGTATAAGATTCGACATGAAGTTAGTTTAAGATCCTATGACGTCACATCATGGCCGACACCGTTTTCAGAGTACAAAAATAAAACAAATTTTTCAATGAAAAATATGTACCCATCAAACACTTTTAATACACCGTAATCGAAAAATATTGATCTTTTCAATAAATACTACAGAAAATAATATTTTTTTGCACTAAATTTGATATGAGTCAAGTAGCCTATTGCTTTTGGTAACTGCGATTATCAGCTGTTACTCTTATTTTACATAGAAATTAAGCTCAACTAACTAAAAAAACATGAAATTCAAAACGAGTGGCGATGTTTTAAAACACGACCGAAGGGAGTGTTTTAAATCGGGTTATTCCCACCTGTTACCACCAACTTGACACCAGTGGTAACAACTGGGAATTTTTTTCCCACCTGTTACCACTGGGAACAACTGGGAATTAAAATTCCCAACTGTTACCACCAAACTAATTGGTGGTAACTACTGGGAAAAAGAATTCCCAGTAGTTACCACCAATTAGTTTAGTGGTAAGAGATGGGAATTTGAATTCCCAGTAGTTACCACTAAGTTAATATTTAGTCCTATTGCAATAGGATACCTTTACCTAGTAGCCATAAATTCTGTTATACAATGGTAACAATTTCCAGAGACTATAATTATTATAAAATGTTATACTACAAATAAAGACGAATTACACTGATTTTTTATTTAAAACAAGAATATTTCAATATTTCATTTTTCGTGTAAGTACCTAAAACTTTGTAGTAGTTATAACCTTGTAATAATCTTAAAAAAGGATTGAGATTCGTAATCAGTTAAAACAACACGATGAAAAATGAAAGTTATCCCTTCTACGAGCCGGTCACCCGTCATCTCTTTTTACCTGCCCCTGTGATAATCAAGTCAGTTCACTTACAAGCGTGTAAGAAATAAGTACAAGTATGGACACATTAAATTTTATTAAAAGACGGCGAGGGACAGTTTTATTATACGGAGGTTATGAATTATGTAAAACGTAAACATCCATCTGGTCTATTTGTGTGGGTTTAGTTCAAAATATCGTTTAAAAAAAATTATGTACTAACGGCTGTATAAGTGCGTTACTACTTTATGAATGAATTCATTCATAACGTGGGAACGCAGTTTTGCAGCCGAGTTCTATACAATCGATTGTTATTATTTTCTTCCTCAATATTACTTACCCTGAAAACACCTTTTTTCTTGCGCTGTCGGTTTAAGTGTTTAAATTACTATATTTTTTAGACAGTACCTACTTTTTTGACAAATCAAGAAACAAAACATACCTTAAAATAGTGTCAAAATACTGGTAACTTTCATTTTTGGTTTTCATTTGATACTACAAAATAATACGCCAAATTCAATGTTAAAAGAATAAGAATATTTAAAACAGCTATGCGCACATAAATATACCTATTGTGTAAATACAATGTCTAAAGAACCGACTAGGTACTAGGTACTTCGAAATTAAACAAAACAACTGAGTGCTATTTAGTTCTGAGAAATAATTATAACAATAGGAAAGTATCCTTATCGTTTGAAGCACCGCCTGCCGCCCTGTCACACGTGTTTTGCAAGTTTTTACTAAGAATATATAGTTCTTAATATTTTTGGTTCAGATTCAGAGTAGGTAATACTGACAACATATTTAAAAAAAAGTTTAAACAATATTTTCAGAATGTATTCATTTTTTAGTAAAATTCGATGGTTAATAAGATATTTTATAAATAAAGTAATATTCATAAAATTTGCTCCTTATTAATAACTGGCAAAGTATT
The DNA here is from genome assembly GCA_025490895.1 of Thaumatotibia leucotreta. Taxonomy (NCBI): domain Eukaryota; kingdom Metazoa; phylum Arthropoda; class Insecta; order Lepidoptera; family Tortricidae; genus Thaumatotibia; species Thaumatotibia leucotreta. The sequence goes on from JALPQI010009184.1 coordinate 31,923, forward strand.
TTGTGTATATTCTATTAAAAACAAGCACATTACTAGTAAAGTACTTGGTGGTAACAACTGGGATTTATTTTTCCCAGTAGTTACCACTAAAGTCATTGGTGGTAACTACTGGGAATTCTTTTTCCCAGTAGTTACCACTAAAGTGATTAGTGGTAACAACTGGGAATTCTTTTTCCCAGTAGTTACCACCAAGTACTCTGGTGGTAACAGGTGGGAAAAAAATTCCCAGTTGTTACCACTGGTGTCAAGTTGGTGGTAACAGGTGGGAATAACCCTTTAAATCGACACGAGTTACGAATTTCCTTTTTGAACGTGTCTCGTACCGACGACGTTTGCTAGTACAGACAGATAGGCCCTCCAATGTTTTGGGCCTGACGTGAAATGAGCCACTTCCCGCACTAGCGTGTAAAAAAAGATCCGTGTATAATATATTTTGTCATATAACTAATTTTTTTGACCGCAAGTGTGATGAAAAATATTGCATGCATCACGACTATCACGACTATCAGTATCACGAGTCATTAAAAGCCCTCCGCCTACGGCGTCGGGCTTCTAACGCTCTCGTTAGTAACACCATACTTACCTCCCTAGATACACAATACAATAACTCTTTATTGCACCTCAAGAACACATACAAAACATATGTATAATATGTAAAAGTACATGCTTGAAAGAGGTAAACAAAACTCTGTATTGTTAGCTGTTGGTTCTCCGACCGAACAATAAATAAATAAAAATAGTCTTATCGCTAAAGAGCGATCTCTTTCAGACAACCTTTGGGTAGAAGAGATAAGAAAGTAAAAGTTGATAGTACTATTATTCTTTGACTTACGACTGTCCTTATTTTCCTTCTGATACAATGTGAGAATATTGAACTTAGTTGCTGCAACGACGCAAGTTACACGGACATGCCTAGCTAAGCCATCGGACCTATCAGATTTATCAACAATATCTTCAATCGTGAGCTTCGGTTCATCTGCAAACAAAGAAGTGATATAATATGTTAAAGACAATTAAAATGAACAACTAAATTACTGAACGTATTGTGAAAACATATATCGAATTCCACAATGTCGTAACAGATGTGCTTACCATTGAAAATCAACTCACGGGTTGTTACGGGATTCGAACCCGCTTCCTCTGGATTGCCAGAATAATTTGATTTGAATATTTGGATTAAGGTAAATGTACCAGTGGATGACACTATAAGGAACAATTTCATGCATTTTTTCCAAAAACTACGTAATTTACAAACATATGGACTAAATGTGTATACAACTTTATAGACCGGTTCTTCCTTTATGTTTTTATAACAATAAATTCTATATAACTAATACTATTACACTATAATTTCATTTTTTCGCGACGTGTCAAATTGTACTAGTGAATTCGGCAAAATTCGGAATGTCCCAAAGTATGACTATGAAAAAATGGGATCGGTGTCGCAGTAAATGACATGGCATTGCCCAGCTGTAGTGTCACTTGCTGAATCAAATTATGTGTTTTTGCAGTCAGTACAAGCTTGCCCTTTTTTTATACGTCGTCAAGGGCATATTTCGGTAATTTTAGGGATGTTTTAATACAAATGCCTGTAACCAATGAATGACACTTAGTTATGACCCAATGAATGACATATGACACTACGCACTGTCATCCACTCCATCTCCATAGAAAAACAGTATATGACACCCATATCAGACACTACTCACATGGCTCATAGAAACTTGCGTTTTTCAGAATAACTAAAATATGCGTTCTATATCGTTAAAATACGATTCAAATTAAGATACATAAAATTACTATTTTGAGCGAGTGAATGACATGGGTGTCATCCACTACTAAATTCTATAATTTTGTTCCAGTATATGACATGGGTCTAAAATACTAAACTAATAAAGATAATACAGTTTAAATACACAATATCAATAGATCCTTTTAAAATGTAATAGTTTTACTAAACACTTTCCAGAAATTCGTTAAATCCAGGCTTACATGTTAACTTTTATAATGCAATGCCTTAGCAGATTCACTAAGAACACCTAAACGAAGACGCACAACCAAAACGAAGCACCTGTCCGCAAAAATCGTCTATAAATTAAAAAATATATTCAAGATATCGATGAAGGGCTTAAACCTGTAATCACAAATTGCACTATTAATCGCCTGGATACTGCATTTGCTTCATATTAACAACAGTTTTCTTAATATTTAAATAAAATTGTAAAAAAGTCATTCATTGGTACAGTGTCATCCACTCCTACGTTTACCTTAGTGCTTTTATTTCCCCAGTAGTCACACTCCTCGGACGTTGGTGATATTGGTCGTTTTTTCTTTGGTATATGACATCCAATATTTACTAAATTACTATAAAACCCATACCCATCTTGCTACTGGTCCCCTGTTTTTGATATGTCTTTATTCGCTTTGTACCTCTCTCATTTCTTTTGTCAAAAGCAGTTACTGGTTGTCCACCTTCCGAAGACTTTGCCACGTCGGGAACAGGGTCTTGGCAATAGTTCACCAGGTCGAGTTTAAATTCACATAATCCGACCGTACAGGCATCGAATTCTGTGGAAAATCAATTTGCACGTGAAGATTTTGAAGCAATCGTACCAAAAAACAATAGGGATCTGTGTTTGGGGTAATTTATTTCATAAAAAACATAGAAAGACTATAAATACATGAAAATGCTAAAAATAACTAACTACTTAGTTGACGTCACCGAGATCCGAACCTTGTGGGAGGGTTCCCATAATGCTATATATTATTATATATTATTATTATTATATTATATTATTATATATTTTGATATTTATAGCTTTATCATCTATATATTGCATATCTATTGATACTATATTATTATTAGCAAGTACTCATATTTTGTTAGTGTATTTATGTATGAACTCTTCACATCCCGCACCATTAATGTTTATCTGTTTGGCCTGTAGGTTGACTGGTAGAGAATGCCTTATGGCATTAAGTCCGCCTGTTGTATCTGTATTTTTTTACTGTGCAATAAAGTTTAAATAAAAATAAATAAATAAATAATGCTGGCTGCGTTCCCCCTTTGGATGGCTATACCTATCCGTTGTGCGAGGAACGATTTTGTCAACTTATCGGACTAATCATCACTAAAATGTAAAGTTAAGGTGCCTTGAGAGGAGGAGAGGGTTTAGTTCACGCTTTAGATAGCAGAAAGCTGCAGAGAAAGCATAATTACTTCTTTAGTAGGAAACTTCTTTTGCCGAAGTGTGGAAAACCTTGTCGCTCTCGTATCGGACTCTACAGTCATTATTTATTCACATATATTTACATTGGTCCTGTGGTGACGGAGAATACATTTGTCATCACCCCAACTCCTCCTGCGGGTGTCGTAAGAGTCGACTAAGGGATTGAATTGTCACTGACCATTATCTGATAAAGAATGGATGATGGGCAGCAGCGTCATCATAGTGGACATATTACTGTGATCGCCAATCCGCTTGCCCACCGTGGCGATTATAGGCATTTACCTCGTATAATGCGTGTATACGCCTAGTTAATTGGAGAGGTCTACGTCCAGCAGTGGACTTTCATAGGCTGATGATGATGATGAACCTCCGTGCACACATTCGTCCATTAAGTCACACTCGGGTGCTGATGGCTGGAGTGCGCTGAGCAACGCGAGTCTCCTTTAACATTTGTTTTTTGGTTGTTTGTCAGCCTCCGTAGCCTAGTTGGTAGTGACCCTGCCTATGAAGCTGAAGGTTCCGGGTTCGAATCCCGGCGAGGGCATTATTTGTGTATTTATTTATCACAAATATTTGTTCCGTGGTCATGGCTGTCTATGTATTTAAGTATCTATATGTATCTATCTATTATATATATCGTCGATTGGTACTCACATCACAAGCCTTAATTGAGCTTACCGTGGGACTAGGTCGATTTGTGTAAGATGTCCCAAGATATTTATTATTATTATATTATTTGTTTGAATCTGTATTAGATACAAACGCCAATGATGATGTCCAGCAGTGAACTGATGGATGATTGAAAGGAAATTATGCGCTTTTCAGGCCTCCTTGTGGAGGCCTCAAAAGTATACTTTTGAAGCTTTGAAAAGTATAAAGTTCTTCTTGAAAAGTATTAACTTTCGAAGTATAAAATTCGTCTGTAGAAAACTAGGAAAAAACTGTACTGTGTGAATCAACTTTTTTCTGTCTGTTATTGCCATGGTTATAATTTAAAGATCGGCACAGTCGTTCTCGTTAAAGACTCTTACATCAGCCCAAGTAAGTGGCCACTAGCAAAAGTAAAAGAGGTTCATCCTGGGAATGATGGGAACACGAGGGTAGTCACGCTAGAAAGGCCACAAGGTTCTGACCAAAAACGGGCAATTCACACATTAATCCCACTTCCTGTCAATGAAGAAACCAACGAAGTTAAGACGCCTGACAGATTTAACATAGCAACAGCCATCGTAACGACGAAACGAGCAAGCAAATATTCAATAGTAAATCTAATGCTGAGCTTCATGACCATATTACAACTGTGTACAACAACCGCAGCTACCTTTACGACCAAGCAGCTGGGACCGGGTTTGTACATCGAATAAATGGGAAACGCGACACTCGACCGAGGAACATTTAGGATTGACACATATTTTAAAAAATCAATGTTAGACCAAAAATTACAATCAACAAAACAGGTGTCGGCACAGATAAAATCATTGTGTGATCACGCAACATCGCTGGATAAGCAGACTCATTGCAGCCAGTACTACCATCATTTACAAGAGGAGATTCATCAGTTTCAGAGAACGTATGAATATTTGACAGAAATTAACACCACTAGGAAAAGAAGAGGATTAATGGGACAAATAATGACTTCCATTTTCGGAGTTAACGACCAAGTTTACAAAGACCTAAGTACACTACAAGACAATCAACAGAAACTAATAGACTCAGCAAACCATCAGGCAAAATTCATGATCTCAACCATATCAGCCGTAAATAACACCGAAGAACGTATACGCAGTAAATTAGAAAGGTTCCAGACAAAATTAAACCAAGCGATGACATACATAAATGATAACAACCGATGGTTTAAGACAATTAATTCTAACATAGTTCAAATCCACGTCATACAGTCGTACCAACTGGCCTACAATTACATTCAAGAAATAATAGACTATTATTCTGGAATAGTGCAAATATACTTATCAAAGGCTTCAGTATACAGCGTACTGGACCCTAAAAGTGTAGCTGATGTCATAAAAAGCGCAAACAGCAAGCTGCCATCAAGTATAAAAATAATACAAAACCAATTAATAGACACGCGACTATCTGAAAATGAGACTCATATTCAAGTAGGTATACCTTCTGGTCGCATAATCTTTTTCAGGCTATTCTATTTTGGCATACTTATCTTCGCATAATTTGTATTAGCATAAATGTACTATCGCATAGTAATTATTTCGGCTTACTACTTTGTTCGCATATTAAAGTTTTGTAATAACTTAACTTGGACTAATTTATACCTATTTGCCTAATGTATACTACGCCTATTACGGTTTGGACTAATGGTTACTAGCCATATATATTTCGGAAACCATAATTTTAGTTCCCTATTTGATTAAAACACTTTTTCTTTGTTTAACATCAATTTTAAATCAATTAACATGCATTTTACATATTTTAGAATGTTCTTTTATTCTGTTGCGGGTCTCTAATTGAATCTAAAATATTAAAATGCGTTACTATCTAATTTCAAAGTATAGATAAGTTAGGTTAGGTTAGGTTAGTGTGTTGTCCAGGCGCGAAGCGCCTAAACTACGCAGAAGAGGGGGTCTGCATCGCAGACCCCCGTCGACCTCACTATTGTTCCCATATATTATACACACTTGATTTGCCATGTTTCACAATCGGTTTTCCTTAATCGCTTACATTTTTTTGTTACTCACCGTCACTTTTATTCATAAAACTAAATGTGAATCTACCGTCATTCTCCGTAACATACAGTAGAATGCCTGGATGCTTAAACAAGTTGCCAATCGCTAACGCTTAATCGTCAATCGTAAACGAAAGGCAGCTAACTGTAATAGCATGTCAATCAAGATTCAAGATTCAAAATCATGCCAATTGGTAGTCTAATTTTAGGATTAACTATTTGTATGCATCGTGAAATTATGCGTAATAATTATTATGCAATTTTGTATTTATACAGTGTGATATTAGTTATTATGACGGGTATGCTTTTAATGTGTATGCTTTTAAATATTATGCGTAAAAAATATGCATAAATATGATTCGCCTTGTCAATATTTCGGCTAGAAGACATTATGCGTAACTATATTATTACATTCGTTAGTATGCATCCCAATAGTGAACCATTCAAGTATCAGCTTACTTCCCAATAGCTGAGAAGGCAATATATACCTTAATACATCGTCCATTAAATACAAAAGCGACACAAGTCAAAAAAATACTTTTTACAGGGGAGCTGTTTAAAGATTTTGTATTCGTTTTTTGTCCACAATATTTTTTTACAGCATTAATATTATATGTGCTATATATCAATTTGTAGGTATTTTAACCCTCTTTTGATGTGTTTGGTTATTAGAAAATAATATGTGCTGTGCAAGCTTTTATGAGCGTATACGTCCGTTTTGCATAAAAAAAATAACATTAACTCTGAATTATTTTTTCCGTCAAAGGCCACAAATACAAAAAATAAGCAGTTATTTCATTTAAATCATTCATCAAATCATGTCTTAAGCATTGAAATACTGTCTTTATAACAAAACTGAACCAGACAAAACTTTTTCTTACTGTTTCTTTACTTACATATATTGTCAGAACATGTTTATAGGTACCGCAAAACCGGGGTTACATCCAATAATTTTAACTTTGGTTACATATTTTGATGAATTTAACGGACGTACTAGTTTAAAATTCAGATATAATTATCGGTTTTCTTCAAGAATCAACGTGCTATATAAAAATGTGGTAACTTTAGTTAATAAATTTAAAATAAATACAACGCGATCAAAGTTATATTGTTGAGAATGGAATTAATACTTTGATACCACTTATTTTTACTATAAACTGGAAATAGTCGACCTAAAAGCACGTAAATAATAAAAATCGGTTAATTACATCTTTAGTTATTTGTGTTTTCTATGTGTATTGTATTTGTGTGGTGGTTACTATGATCCCATACTAAATGATCCAAATTGATATGTTTTGACGGTTTACTAGTTTTTTCATTAGAATTGATGCAAGAACTTAATTTTTGCCGATACAAAAGTATATCTTTCAATATTTCATTGTAGAGATAATAAGTCTTTCCTAAAAATCTACTTATGATTAGTAATAATGTAACAATTTTTTTTTCTAGACGACATGACAGTTTAGCGCTAGTACTTGGGCACTACCTATGTAGTGAAGCAATAGGCATGATGAATGTCAAGTCAAGTCAACATCTTTTTTCGATTTTTGAAAGATTTACATGAAATACACAAAAGTAACGTCACGTTTGTATACTACACTTATATTAAATATAAGTTCTGTACAATAATGACTGCAGTCTATATTTTAGTAATAATTTATTCGTGTATGATGCCGTGCTTAATGTCTAATAATTTATTATAAATACAGTCATCATTCCTATGTTGGCATTCCCAAAAGTGAAAAAATAAATACTACTAATATAAGTTTTTAGATTCGTTAAAACATACACCGGGGTTAGATCTTTGTTTGTTTTACTTGTATTGTATACAAATAATATAATAGGAAAGTATGACAAATACTTAATAATCCGAAGTTTATGCCATTATTGTTTAAAATCTTTAAATCTTCGTAGTCGCAATTAACTATAGGTACCTACACAAAATTCACAGTCGTCTTCCATACAATCTCTAATATACTTTTAAGTAAAACGGATACAATACAAAGTACCACGTTTTACAATTACTTTTTTTATAAGATGTAATGTATTTTTTTAGATTTCATGCCAAAAATAATAAATTATTTAATCTGGTACATTTATGGACTTTAGTATTATACTGAATTAAAAACGGTTGTAAATGCAACAATGTTTTTTGAAATTCAACATTCCGTATTGCGGCTCCTTTGTTTATAAAGAAATCTAAACCATACATATTTACTTTATTCAAAACAGCATCATGTATAAATATGGCTCCTGTGATTGATGCATTCGAATATATTTTTAATTCAAAAAGGTTGCAAATCCTAATACGGCAGTTTTGATGAATGAAAAATCAAATTTGAGACGATATTTTAAAATTAAAGCTGCCACATTCCGTTTTGCGACTCCTTTTTATATAAAGAAACATAATTTTTACGTATTTATTTTATTCAAAACGGCCACATCTACAATTATGGCACTTTTGCTTACATATTTTTTAACGTAATCACTTATTTTTTCGTTTCATGGCACTTTTTCACAAAAATGTCGTGCGTTTTGGTCGACAGTCGAGTCACAACTGACAAAGTGGCAGTTTAGCACTGAAATTAGTCTCGAAAGAGCGATAGTGCAAAAAGGGCACCTGCATAATTTTGATACTTACTAACGTCAAATCGACAGGTGTCTTAGTGTCTCGTAAAATATTATTGCTTATAATGTCGTTTTTGCAATAAAATCATTTTTCACGGTTTTTGAGTTGTGTCGCTTTTGTATTTAATGGACGACATACCAAAAACGACTTACAAGGGTTTGACATTCCACAAGAATTTATAGGAATAGACTACAACAACGAACGATATTTTGAGCTCAGTCATGAAGAGTTTAAAAATTGTTTACAAAAACATGACAGTTACATTTGTTTTCCTGTGGCCGTGAAGAACATGCAATTAAACCAAAATTGCATTGTTAGACTTATAACCAAAAATGAAAACACTACAGATTGTCCAATCCGAAGGTATAAATTTACAAGTAACATTATCTGGAAACAAGTTCAAATGACAAATACTTGGATATATTTAACTAAACAACCAGAAACGGTGTCCATTGTGTGTGATGGTCAAAGACAAGAGATAACTATTCATGACATTGGTATAATTCAGATTTCTGAGAACTGTATTATAAAGACAATTACTACTAGTTTAGCTGCAAAAAGAACACTTGTAACTAATATTTTAGCTTCATTCAGTAAAACTGTAGAATTTAAGTTAGATAATCTGACCTTAGTGGACTTTCATAAAGATTTATCTAGAGAACAGGTAGTAGATAGCTCTAATGACATTTTTACTAGTTTAATTAAAAAAGAACATACCCTGCAAACAACCCTAGACAATACGGTTTGGAAAAGTATCACTACCCAAACCTATGTAGCTAGTTGTTCGACAATAATAATATGTTTAATATTAACTGTACTAATATACTGTTTCGGTCCACAGATTGCAAGGAAACTACAACAGATGAGACGGAGACGAACATGGAAGCCAGAACCAGGGACCCAGGGTTACCAGTCACAATGTTCAAAGTATACGAAACAAGACACTGAAATTATACAAAATCCAATAAAATTATACAACAAAAAGCTTTGTCCTAGGAGTGACAGAGACAGTAGTAAGAAGTTTATAATTTTCTCTTTATGTATCCGATTATACAAGGCAATTCAATATACATAGAGCAGCCAAATTATACAAAAATTGTATCCAATTATACGATCTGGCAGCCCTGGGGACCAGCGGCACACCAGACCAACCGCCTGCACCTCGGCCCCGGCCTCCCACACAGCCGCACACCTACGCGCTGCCAGTTGCGCACACGAGTGCGCGCAGACCACGAGTGCAGCCCTCTTTGCAACTTTACCAACTGAAGACTGCACCTTCTACACCCATCCCTTCTGAGAGGCGCCAGAATGTTCACGTGTAGTGAACATGTGCCTACCGACATCAGCAGCATCAATCTGGGACAAGAAACTACACCGAGACAAGAACTTGCAAATACTACGCTTGCAATTAAACTCAAGAAACTGCAGCGTGGTATTACGCAAATATAGAAATAAGTTAGTATAAATAACCTGTGAATATGTAAATAAACTCTCTTTCTTATTTGGACACCGACTTTGCTTCATCCACCAGGCTACCTTCCATCACTGTGGCATAAGACACCTTCAGCCTTAATTAGTTGCATGAGTCTGTGTAACTAGCAGTGATTATCCTGACCACACTACCCATATCCTTCCAAACTTCCGTCTGTACCCTTAGGTCTCACGGGGCAGACATCCTGACTTTATTATATTTATTTATATATTATTGACTTATGATAGGGCTAGGGCTGTAGGGAGTTTAGGGTTGTTTAGGGTGCTAGGGGCATTAGGTTGACCAGGCTACAGCTCTCCCCCTAATTTGTTAGTAAAATCACTTCCTGATATTACAGTTATTGAGGATCAATATCCGCGCATCCAAACACGTAATTCTTGTTTTTTATAATCTGTGGTTCACTCTATTTTTTTCTTTTCTCTCTCTGTGCCGATTGATGATGAGATCCAATTGTTGTTCGATATACTAATTATTTTAATAAAAATTAAACAGTGTTAAAATGTAATACTCGTTTGATTTAAACAATCATCTCCAAAAGTGGTAGCAGAGCGTGGTTCCGGGGTGGAAGTGATTTTCAATATATGTACGGGAACGCTGGCACGGCAACAGAAAAATGGCGTCTGCGGATGCGCATTTCAATGCGATAAAGATTAAACAGTTTGCAGGAGATGATTTCGCAATTTGGAAATTTAGAATTAGCAGCATATTAAGAGCAAATGACTGCATTAAGGCGACCGAGAGTTCGAGTGTTCCGGAAAACAAAAATGCCGAGGCGAAAGCACAAAGCATAATCATCAATGGCGTCGCCGACAGCCACATTGACTATATACAGGAGGAAAGTACTGCTTAAAACATGCCTAAAAAACTTGAACAACAATTTATGAAGAAAGGGACAAGAAGCAAATTATTTTTGATACGTCAACTGAATGACATGAAGTATAAAGAGGGCGCAGCGTTATCTGATCATTTTGTGAACATGTCGAAAATTTTTGGGCAACTAAAGGAAGCGC
>JALPQI010009185.1:0-55090 GCA_025490895.1 Thaumatotibia leucotreta
TTTATATTGAATTTTGACGTAACCTTCACTAAACTACATATAATATACCGCATGTAAATCTAATAAGGGCGATCAATTAAACCAGGCATGGAATTCATCAGTATATTCATGGATTATAAAGTTTTTTTTTAAATTACACTTAATTACGACCCCACAAAATATTTTTAAGATTTTCGGAGCAGCAATGTAGGTACGAATATTAGTTATTATTGATGTGGCAGTTATGTCATCTGCTTTTGAAATTAGCTGTCAATTAGCGTTTAACTTGAGTATGTTGCTCTACATTGCGCGCCGAATTATTTTGTATGGATAATTTTGTTGGTCTAATTTTAAGTAAAAGTTATCGAAATGTACTTATTATGTCCTAAACCAACACCCGGAGTTTCGCCCGTATTAGACATACACCCGTAGAACATTTTAAAAGTCATTCCTTATTTTTTACTTTTATCTTCTGAACATTAACAAGTGCTCATAAACCTGATCCATAAACAATATATTAAATTCTAGTAAAACAAATAGACATTAAGTCCGAGACCGGCCGTATCGCCATTCCACGCCATAAAAATAATCAAATATATTCGTTCCATCTCATTTGGCGGCGTCTTAAACGATTTCTCTCGTCCGTCCTTTATTACCGAAAACATAACTCCTCATTTTCTTTTTTATCCCCTACTCACGCCGACCGGCCGGGCATAAACCTAAACCTACAGGGGTAGCTGCATATTTTTATGTATTTCCACGGGCAAGGGGCCCTCCTTAAAATATATTTTATTTACCCAATAATTACATCCGGAACGCTTACCTCAAAAACAAGAACCGTAAAGAATTTTTAACGAGTGAAAAATGTTTATGATTTCTGACTTTTGTATTTTATATTAGACGCGGTTCATTCCAATCTACGCTCAATTGTTATGGCACAAAGTTGATTATGCTTTACCGGGCAAATCGTTAGAGCTGTCAGGAATACATAATAACATATTGTTTCATTTGCGCGAAAAACGTACATAAAGTGTTTTATCAGTGGGAGCCCACATATTGCGAGGGGACGGGATTTTTTCCTCGTGTAACGCGGTTAATTTCCTTTTTCCTTTTTATTTATAGTAATCCCTTTATAAGGTGATTACGGAAATGTGTTTTTGTGGACGTAAAAGAGCGCAGCGTGGGGCCCTACACTCGTTCTTTACGGGCTTAGGCGCGCCGGAGGAAGTCGTAAACAAACAAACTCACACGACCACTCCGCCGAAGAATTAAACTGGCTAATGCACAATGCCTGGGATTCTACTTTGTTACCTAGGTTTCACACTGAATAATGGATACTCAAAAATTTTAAACCTATATCTGTTTGTGTTTACGCATCATTAACTCAAACACGGATACGTTTCAGTTCTTAGAGTTGCATAGGAGAGGCTAATTTAACATTTGTGGAAATAATTTAATGTAATATTTTCAAAAATAAACAATCCTAGTGATTTATTTATTTCTTAGCTTATTTTGCCAAGTTATTAACGAGACATACCAAATAAGGAATTAATGTTATTTATCAATGGAATCTTATAGATGTTGTGACATCGTTATTAAATTTGCAATTTTGCTATTCTTTTCCACTTGACACGTACCTAACAAAATTTATAATGAACCTATATTTTAAAATAATGAAATCAGAATTTGTATCAAAAAAAAAAGTATTTGAATTGAATATAAAATATATATGTACATGGAAGTTAAGAATATAATTTCGAGATGGTTCTTGATGTTTTTCCGATATAAGTATTATCTCTAAAAACGTACCGTTACAAGACCTTGACCTAACGTTGGCATAAAAACTATCCTACACTCGAAAGCAACGAAAACTGATGACATGCTTGGAAATTTCCACGCAAAGTCGCCTGTTTTCATTGATCTCGCGCGTAACACTTGCTATTCTTTCCGCGGGTTCGCTCATGTTTATTGTAAACATATTCTAATGTATTCGAAAAAATAGTTTACCAGTACTTATTGTCACCTTCACCTTTGATCAAGTTACAGACGCAATAAATTGTATTTATTAGTTTAGAAAAAGCTCCACTTATGTTTTATATTTGTCCATGATAATTTGGTATTGGATGATAAGTAGAAAATGCAATTTAATCCTAGCAATATAATTTAAATCAAATAAATTATAATATAATAAACGTAGTTTATATACTACATAAGTTCACTTACAAAATTGAGGGTTTTTATATTGATTTAAACTTACACGATTATCCCTCATATTTTAAAGACAAACGGGTCTTAATCGCGTAAACTTACGTTTACTATATCCTGACGTTTCGGGCATGACGTTACACCCGTGGTCGCAGGCAGAGGCGTTGAGGGTTTTTCTATTATCGGAGGTTAAACGCTTGAAGTGTGAAAAATGCATGGAATGTATAGATTGAACCAGCTAACTCCGTATTAGTTAGTTAACCCTACATTGTGTAAGTAGCCCTTAGCGGAAGAAAGAACACGGAAGTTGGTTTTCTTGTAGACAAACAATAATCTCTTTGACAACTGTAGCAACTGTTAAAGTAACTAGACCTGAAATGTTGCTTTTGTTTATTTAAATACCTACTTCTTTCTATCTATGGTGATTCCCTCATGTTCATGAATATGAGGGAATCATGGTCTTCAACCATGGCTTACACCTTTCTTAGGGTTTTTTTTATAGCGTAGCATGTAACATTATGTTTTTTTAAATTTGATCAAAGAATTTGAATAAAACAGAGGTATTTTTCCTGCAATCGACGATTTGTTTCAACCAACTTCAGCTGGACACCAGTTACACCATTAGCCATAGCTTAGGAAACTGAAATAAAAATAAATAAACAGAAAATTAATAGTTTCTTATAAGAGATAAATAGGTAATACGCAATTCTGATTAGAAAGATAGAAGGTGAATCTAATAACCTTTGAAACCGAAGAAGAATGCTTCGTTATCATTTCTCCCTCCCCCTTTGCATATAATTGCATCTTTTTGTCTGAGCAATGTGAACCCGGGCTCTGATTTACGCATACAAGGTGTGCAATAATAATGCCGCCGCGCAAAAATATTATTCAAACACACATTTTCATCCAATAGGAAAATAACTCTTAAATTTCAACACGCAGAGCTTATTCTTGTGTTAGCACGTTTTAATAAACGAACCATATTTACTGAAAACGTTGAGTAAAGAAACTGAGGGAGGTCTCACCCTCGCTTTTTTCGGTGTATTTTTCTTGCGCCTCCTTAATTTATAAAGAAACTAGCTGGCGTAGCTTTGATGTTAGAAAATTGGGAATTAATAATTGAATGAGAACGCATTTCTTATATCAAAATCAATCGTAATTGATATTTTTCTAATAAGGAAATTATCTCGCTGGTTTTCTTATTAGTTAATAATCAAAAAGGTAAAAAAACCCTAAGAAAGGTGTAGATAACTTAATGACATATCTTTTGAAAATGTATGCACGGTGTACTATTGATCGATTCGCTACCAAATTGGTTATAACCGCAACTTTTATAACGTCAAGTTTGTTTTAAAGAAATAAAATAACCAAAAAGATATTTTCTGTTTCATTATTAATACCTATAGGTAAACACCGCTTATAAACTTTTCGTTCAACCTGAAAGTCTAAAAACAACATTTTTCTTTTGCGCTTCCTTATTTATTTGATCGCATTTGAATTAAAAAGTATTCAAAGCGTCCTGACTAACTTCGCACTGATCACGACAAGGCTCTCATTTCCGCGAAAGGAATTCCTTATTCCGTGCTATGACTTTCTTTAGCGTCGTTATTAAAAATATATCCTCTGTTCCCCTCCGAAAGAAAGTTGACTCATAATAAAGGCCGGCATAATTTTTCCTTTTAAAACTTTTTGATTAGATAAAATAATGGGGAGGTGGGGTGGTACTAAGGGCGCTCGCGGCGATCCGCCGATATCGGCATTATTCTAATTGTTGTTTTCTCTGGCGATGTTTACATTCCTTTGTATTCGAAAAAAATACAATTCGTAAGACCGCAAACTTCAATTGAAAAAAAATGCTGATAAAAAGAGCACCATCGTGATTTCACCATGTAAAAAAATCCTAATACCTGTACCTATATCTCAACATTTGTAGCAACTTCACTACTGCATGTTGTAAATAGTTGGTTTCTAATATCCCAAGTTCGCCTTTATTAAACTGGTCAACACAATGAAATTATTGTCAAACAAAATCACTTGCGCAAACACACCAAACACGGGCTCCTACATTAAATCCTTTTGGTACAGGCTGCCTAATCAATTTAAATTGAAAAAGAAATCGACGTTTGTATTTGATATGTCAACGTCGCGCGCACTAATCGAATGTTATAAATCAATATGAACTTTATTCCTACCTACACGGGGTTGATTCTGGCATTGTCTTGAAAGTGTTACATATTAACAATCACGTGCCGATTTACGACTGATTGGTTTTAATTTATTTCGCTAATGTTTACATTACGATCGTGCAGATGTTCTGATTTTGACTGAATATACCTACACAAGATAAATTGCTCGGTGCCAAAGTTGGATAGGCATGCTTTTTAACTGCTCCTAATATCTTTAGTACCTATCTAAATAAACACAATTGTAATATGATAATATCTGAATCAAAACTGGTCTTCATTAAATCATTCCGAATCATTACTTATTTCAATGCGTTATTGAACCTTCCAAATGTGCTATATTTTCAACGGCATATACATAATACCCCATGCCCACAAAATGTATAGCATACCAAACCTTCAATTACAACTTAGTATAATAACTCCCCAAAAATATAAAATGTCACATTCTCCGTTTTAGGGTTGTCCCCCTATTTTTTCAATTTAAACCGTTTGACAAGCGGCGCGTCGAACGCAGCTCCGGTCTTTCCAATGGCATACAATGGCAGTTTTCAATAAGATTGGTTACACTACACTAAGCAATGCAATCAATCAAAATTGCATCGATCTATACGGACGCGGGTCGCCCTACCCACGCCGGCCCATTAAAGTTGCGTGCGACAAAAGCGGCTAAACAACCCAAATTTTAAAACGACCTTTTATGCAACTTATTAGCCAGATAGCAAAATTATATCAGAAATTTTTTTATTTATTTATTTCGATCTAAGTTAATGAGAAACTTTTACAAATACTAAACTTGTTGCTTCACAAAACAAATGCTAGACACGAGTAAACAAACAAGAAACGTGTGTAATTATGGAAATTAATTATAAAAGCGTTCGCGTGCCCACACAGACTTCTTCAAGCCAAACAGAGCGTGAAATGCTTACAAAAACCCGACAATTACTCATATCTCATAATTGTTTGTAATGAAAACATGTTATCACCTGTGTATCGTATAATTTTTATGATAGACTCGTGTTCTTTTAACACTTCTACATTTTAATAACCATGTTTTTACTGTTTGATAGCATGCTTCCAATTTAATTATTAAAAGTCAGCGTTTTTCTGTTTGAGTTTATTCCTACGGGTCAGGGAGGGTCGGTTAAGAAGGCGTACAAAAAACAAAGTGGGAAGTTCTCATTAATACTAATATAATTGTAAGGCTGTAATTTCTTCGCTCGGAACGACTTATTAGTGAATAACAAATGCATGAGGAACGCCTCCGACGTCTTTCGAAACATTTCTTCATTTGTCTAACAAGCGTTTTGTCGTTTTTAGCTTTTTAAAATTCTTCACTCTAATTATAGTTTATGTTTGTAACAGACACAAATCGTTTTTGATAGGAATACGTTGTTGAGTCTCGTTCAATATTTACAAAGTTGATATAACACAAAGTACCTACCTAACTAATTGTGCCTTTGAAAACCATTTCATTTTATCCTCAACCAAACCCAGCAAAGGACTATCTAGATACATATTGAAGCCTACCTTGGCTAATAATCTAACCAATACTTATATTAAAATCCGATAAAAATATACATATCGATAATCTAAATACCTTTTCGAGATTTCAATCGTTCATCGAAACGCCAAACGAAATGTGCATGCTTTTTCTTACAAACTACTGTTTCTGGGTATTTATTTGTAGACTTTTTACATACAATGTTGTTCTTAAAGAAATAGTTCTTATTTTGTGCAATTATACCATTTAAAAAAGTTAAAATCCCAACTTAGTTACGACTTTGCGGAGCAAAAGCGCAATCCGCAAAGGCGCACAAAGTGATAATTAAGCCGCAATTTCCCTGACCTGCCGCAACTTTCCCACGACTTTTGCTCTTACCCCCTAATTGTTGCCCTAACGAACCTCCAGTTAACCCTTCCGACATGCAAATCAACCCTTCACAAGTTTGCCAGTTCGCGGCTTCATTGAATTAAAGAACATCGGCTAATAAGGAAAGGGTTGGGTACACTGTTTGTTTGTAAGATGATTCTGTTTAATTAATGATCTTGCCCTTTGGAGGTTTATCTAAATACAACGATTAGGGTTGGCGGGTTGTTAGGTGATAATAGCTTTCCTCTGGGGTAGTGAATTATTTAATTGTTTTCTTAAGGCTTTTGGTTTTTGTTTGAGGGTCAAAATTCTTTTCGTTGTCTTATTTTGTGTCCCTAAAAATGTGACACAGTTGTGATTATTGTTTGACATGATGTTTTATTTCCAACTTTTGATGTACTTATGAATTAAAATCTAGCGTGAAAAAGAAATACAAGTGCACCGGATTTTTTTTATATACTGAGTCGAGACAGCAACTAGAAGCGTGACAGAGTGGTATGAAACAAGACAACGAAAAGAATTTTGACCCTTGAAATGAGTTACCCTACTTGGAGGTGTATACATTTTTTTAAACTCACTATTAGTTATACTCGCAAAGATTATATATAAACATAGTCCAAAGATAAGCAATATATTTACCGGTAGGTAAGTAGGTAGGTACATAAATAGTTACCTAACTGTACTGTCCGTTAGTAGAAAATAAAAAAAACGAAAGACTCGCATTATTTAATAATCACGCCCTTTTAGACACCAATCTTGATTTTATCTCCAACTTAAAATCTCAAACCCTAAGTTCACAAACATATTTAGTTATATTTGTTAATATTTGTTGGTAGTAACGTAAAAATGTATCTACCAACACGTTTCACGATTTGTGTCAAAAATGTCCAATACTCATAAGTCATAAGTCAGCCATATTTGTACCTACGAGTATACACTTTTTTGGTTTTTTTCTCACGAACAGTATAGGTAAACGTGAATAAAGCAATAGCTTTTCTCAATCTTCAAAAAACTCCCAAATTAAACTAAGCGAGAATCTTACATTTCCGAAACCGCCCAAACTTCACAACTCGTAAATCGCATTAACAGCAAAGTCTGTCCCCTCCTGAAAACCGCAAAAACCGAGCGGAGGAAAATCAAAGGAAAGTTAAATGAGCGAGTGTCCGCCCTCGGGCGTTAATTGCTTAATCGCCTCGTCGTGGGCGGGCTTAAGGCTTGCTAGGAATCTTACGAGACGAGGCCGACACGTTATGGACGAGCCTTAGGAAATAGGATAATGGTCTTCCAATATCAGAACGTGGCATATTTATGTTTGCAACTTTTACTTCCAAAAACTGTAATTACGTAACAATATGTATTATTATTTATAGAGTTCATGAATGCTTAAATTTTCAATACAATTCTACATCTCTGCCATGCGTGTAATGGCTGGATGCCAAACGCATTCATTTCCATAATTCTGATGTAAAATATACCTGAACAATTGTTTACATAATTGATGAAGATGATACTCCGATTAAACAGTTTCATAGCCTGGCTGTCCTATCATTTAGCGACGAGCTTCGAATTTCAACAAATATATACTAGTTAGGTTATAGAGTATTTTTCATTGAACCTATCATCCCAAAAACGACTCTTGTTGAATCTTCTAAACGAGGGTTTCATAAACTTCTCTCAATCATGGAACATTTTAAGTCAAAAAACCCACGAACACGCGTAAATCATTTTGATAAATAAATAAAATCTTAGAATTAGTCTAACTGAGCGACTGTCTACCTCTAAGGGCCACCTTTTACCCCCTATTATCAACGTTGTCAAGTCGTGTCGCCGTCGTCTCGCACGCCGACTAAAGCAGCTTAATTGTCCGGACGACTGACCGCTTAGCCGAACGACTTCCGGCAACTCCGTAATCACAAGGCTGTTTAATTACCCGCCTCGGACACCGGGAATTAATCCAAGTTCGCTTTGAGCACTTGTTTGCGAGGGGAGTCCCTTGGAGGTGTCGAGCGCTTTGATTGCTTTAATTTTTGTTTCTAATTGCGATTACGAGGTTGTTTTAGGGAAAAGCTTTTATTAATTTATACTGATATTGTTTATGCAATGTAAAGCGTTCTTTTTGAAGTTTATTCTGGTTACATGAATAAAAGCACATTCAGTGAAACGTAAAACTACTCGTTAAAATTTTTGTTTTCAGGCAGTACCTATCAGGATATTTCTCATTTAGTTTTATGAGTTGTCACAGCAAAGTCCAGAAAGTTAACGCTCCCTGGTTTTAATTTTCTATTCTTTCAAATATATATGAATAAAAAGCTCCTACTTCGCAAACAAGTATCGAAATTTTGGACTTCCTGATATCCCTTAACTTTCGAACTTGGTCGTCAAACTAAATAAGGATCACCCATCAACATTCGCAGTCTTACCCGTAGGATAGGTCTAACACAATCATCTAGATACCATTCTGTGTGTTAGATGTGTCGATCATTCAGGGTAATAGACATTTGAGTAAACGAGAAACTACTTTACCCTTTACCTGATTATCCGATTTCCGATTAATTAGTGGACAGACACGCGATTGACGGAGAAGGAAGTCGTTACCGCTCCGTCTTGAAAACTGTGCTGAGAAATGTCACGTCTCTCGCCCAAGGGACTTTTCAAAGTCAAAACAGTTAAGTCAAGGATAGTAAACAAGACTTATGCTTGAAAAATCTGCTCGTGCTAACTAGGACGATAAGATGGAAAGTGAAGATTAAACAGCACCTGTAGCTTAGAGGTGATTTGATTTCAATTAACGTAGAAAATTACTTAGAAACGAGAAAATGAAATTAAAAGAACCCAGGCTAACAAGTCTCGATTACAAATTAAACAAGCCGAGTGTCAGCAGTGGTGATTTAAGGAGATGAGGAAGAATCTAATTACGGCGAGTCTTTCCGTGGCCTTCTTTAATTGAGAACTTTCCAGTGGCGCCGCGGCCCCGCCGTGTTTGCATTCCCCCTAATCGCAATCCCGCGTCGATTACACTTTTTCACATTTTTTAATTTCGTTCGAGCTTTTAATTTTCTTCACGCTCGCCTTTTCTTTTATAACGCCTCCGTCTTTCCGTTCGCCGGCGATATTTCTCACCGCCATTATGCGGGCCGTAATGAGATTTTCTTTCATTATGCTTAATCTCCCGATTAATTCAAATGTTAATCTCCTCTTTTCACGTCGCTTTTTTTACGAGCGAAACGCTACCGTGGCGAAACAGCGAGGCGTCGCCATCGTCTACGGATTTCGGGCGCGACATTTAAAATAATTAAGCGACGTGACTTTTGGGCCGGCGCTGGTTCCCAGTGGGCGAGCACGTCCGAGGAATAGGAGATCGGCCGGGCCGATTAGGTCATCAATAATTTAATTCGCAACAAATTCAAAACGCCGGTCGGCCCCCAGATAGGTGCGTCGGGACGTGTCCGGAACGCCAATGGCGAGTCTAGGACTGGGCAAATTGAAAACACCTCCGGCGCGGCTGTAAACACGTCACGTGATTTAGGTTTTAATCAAGTAGGGACGCGCCGCCCAGTCGTAATTGTGACAAATCCTCTGTTTGTCCGAAGGAACTTTTAACTCGCCGGCGTAGCGGCCGTAACGGCTGTTCGCACGTGCCGCTGGCGGGGAGACGATTTTTTGTCGACACATGTGCACCGATCCCACCCCCGGAGGCTTGATTAATTTTTAATATTTTTTCTTCCAGTTCACGTACGCAATTTTCACTTTACCACTTACACCGTGCACTTTGTTCCGAACGGGAGTGATCAAGTCACGTGCCTGCAGTAAAACTATTGACATCTTTGAAATTCAGCTTATTGCCGGGTCGTTTCAATCAAAGAACCGTTGAACTGTAACTAGGTGTTATACTTACTGTACTCATATCTCCTATTTAGTAGACCTTTTTTATTTGACCCATCTCTTCGTCCACAAACTGTAACAACAGTTAAATAGTGTGTCACTAGTGCATGCCATTGAGTGAGTTAAGGCGACGATTATGTCGCCCGCGCTCCACCTACGAGCTCATTACCAATTAGCGACGATTAACACTGCAATCGTCCTCGAGGACGTAATAAACTTAACTCATCCGCAATCTGGAGACGAGTCTGGAGAGACCTGACATTCCACATGAAACATAATTACAAAATATTACTATTTAAATTAATAAAATTTAAGGGGTATTATTTTATGTACCATCTCACATAATAGCTCAAGAGCGATTTCTTCCGAACAACCTTTGGATAGCGAAAAACTACAAGCAGTAAAAATAAGAACTAAAGTTCATGATAGCGTGAACAGTAGATCTTCAGATTTCAAAGAACAGAGGAATACTGCCTGCTATCGTTGATACCTACAGCTTGCTATATATATCTTATAGCTCGTAGTGATTAGTGACTTATGAGTAGACTTGTCGTAAGAAAGCCATCTTTCCTCAAGACGGCGGTTTAACGATCTGTGCTCGGAAAACACAATGTAACCAAAGAAAAGGGGTGTCTTGCGTTCTATAAAAAGCTTCAAAAGAATCCTTTGTTCAACTTCGTTTAAACCTCATCTTTCAGCAAGACAAAGGTGAAAGTGAAATGAAAAGAACAACGATCTCCGTAATTCCAGATTTATGAAACTCACTTACGGGGAGACGTTAATCTGTTTGCGAAAGAAATATCTTGAACAACGGAAACTGCCGAGGAGCTAGTGTTAATTTTAAATCGGTTTTGGTGCCGAAAGCCTTGAATTCTAAATTGTCATAATCCATTAATACTAGTAGCATAAGGTCGATAACTCTGCACAAAATAAACCATTACGTACCAGGAAGACCAAACATTTCTTTATCGTCAACGCAGACGCGTTCAAGTCGTTCAAGCTCGGCTTATTTATTTGTATCTATGATCATCGGGCTTTTATCATCTGACGTCACGGATAAGGAGACTGTCACGTTCTAATGAAGTAAATGCAACGCAACGCAACAAATGTCATGATAAATTCTCAACCATCATAAGCCCACAGTATTTGCTTATTCATTCTAAACATTTTTACATAGACTATAAGAGTCAACGATCATACGATTACTGTACTGGATGCTTAGCCAAGTTGCCAATCGCTAGCGCTTAGTAGCGTAGCGTAGTTTTCCCTCTCTGTCACTCTTTCATATTAGTGCGACAACGACAGTTAGCTGGCTTTCGTTTACGATTGACGATTAAGCGTTAGCGATTGACAACTTGTTTAAGCACCCTGATACGACTCCTGTGAGTTTAGCAGAGTGGCGCTTCTGCCTGAATAGGCCGGTTGCTCTCAAAGTAATCTGCCGCAATTATAGCATGGCGCATATCCCGATTAGACGGCGAGACGACAATTAGGCGGCGGACACACGCGTTAGCGCAATGAGGAAACGCCTAAACACCGCTCGTTGTGCCAAAACGACCATTGACAGTACGAGTAGACCGAAAGTTGACGGCTGAAGTCAATGATTTTGCAATCTTCCAAGATTGTATGCAAATTACCATATTTTTAAGGCGTTACTTGTATATTTTGCTTATAATTTGTATATACAGTGTGTAAATCTAATACGGGCGATCAATTAAACCAGGCATGGGATTCGTTAGTGTAATCATGGATTACAAGATTTTGTAAAAATTACTCTTAATTATGACCCCACAGATTTTTTTAAAGATTATCGGAGCAGAAATGTAGGTACGAACATTTGTTATTATTGATATGGCAGTTATGTCATCTGCTTTGAAATTAGCTGTCAACGAGTGTTTAACTCGCGTATGTTGCTCTACATTGCGCGCCGAATTATTTTGTATGGAAAATTTTGTTGCTCTAATTTTAAGTAAAAGTTATTTCAATGTACTTATTATGTCGTAAACTAACACCCGTTAAGAGCTTCGCCCGTATTAGACTTATACCCTGTATATTTTATTTATAAAATGCGTTTCAACGGAATGGAAAAGTACCTAGACTCCTGAGCGAACTAGTTATCCCAAACGACCACAGTTCAACTTCAATCACTAATTACAGTTCGATGCAAAGCAACAAAATTAACATAAATGAGCTCTAATTGTATTAAAAAAAATCACTAATTACAGCAATTCAGTTTCTAAATATCGAAGGAAATCTAGACCTGAGTAGGAAAAGGCATACCGTCCTCTTGGGGTTTTCCGTAACCCAAAAGCTTTCGATGAGAAACCCCGACCTGCGGATTAAACTTTGCACGCTTGAACCACTCGGCTGCCTTGGTTGACTCCACGCTTGATTATTTTTTAAGCCTAATGGAAAAAACCACTAACGAAAACGAACGGTCAGCACACGCATCTACTCCCCTATTTATAAATCACATCCGCACTCTTTGTAAATTCACCTCCGTAACCGTAACCCACCCTCACAGAGTTCAAAGAGTGCGCCGTCCGGGGCAATGTCCAAATTATAAATTCGCATTAGATCGGACGCGCACGGTTCGTTTACCATTTCATTTTGGTTCAATATCGCCACTCTACTTTGTTCCACACACTCCCCGCGCCCCCACCCCCTCTAGCGCCTTAAGACGCCGGGAAATATCTGCGTTTTAAGCTATATTTCTTTCATCCCTCATTTTTGCAGTTCGTAGCAATCTGAAATCCAACACGTCCCCCGCAGTGCCCCCTCCTTCAGGGGGTTCCCCCTACGTATTCTTGTTCCCGGATAAAAAAAGCGATATCTATTTATAAAATGTACGCTTGTACGTAACGTGTGTGGACGAGGATTAGTGCATGTGTGTGTAAGCACGCAAGTGTGTGTGGCCCGCTCATTTGCAAACCGTCTCCTGAGATGACGTCCTCCAGTTGGTTATCCCGTTCTTATTGCCCCCTTCTTTCCTTGATTGCTGTGTATGTGGAAAAGTTTGGAGCTCTTTCAGTGATGGAAATTGATTTTGTCGCGGAAACGGAAAAGTTATAATACGACTTACTTCCCAAGTGTTGTCATTAATACTTTTATGCTCGTAACGTCCGCAGGTTCTTTTATTTTATTTTTGCAATGCTTTTAGTTCACTTTAAAGTAATTTCAGAAGCTACTTAAAAATTAAAAATGCTAGTGAGAGAGGACGGTGGCAGGAGGGAAACTATTCTAAATAAGTAATCTGAGAGTGGAGGCGGGCGGCACTCGGCGGCTGGCGCGGTAGCCGCGCTCACGTATGAACGTAATTATAAAAATTGAAGGCAACTCGAGTCGCTCCTTGGATCTCTCCCTCGCTCCCGCGGCGTCGTGCATTTTTTCGTACATATTAAACTCCCTCCCCGCGCCCGAGCCACTTCGCCCCGCGACTCCTCTTTTTAATCGATTTTCCCGACACAAGGGGTGAGTCCTCTGGGGTGAATGTAATTTTTTATGCGTTTTTTCCGACAGAGGAGACGGCCGCCGGAGGTGCCATTACGCCACGGCTTGCTGAGAATATTTTAATTATAAGGCATTAGCGCGTTTTATGATAGCACTCTCGCCAGAATTTATAAACGATCGGGTCTTAAAGTAATTAAATATTTGAACGTGGTGAGATTTCCCCAGGAGCCAGGGAAGTGGGATAATGCTCCAGCCACTCGAGCATTAATATGATGGATAGAAAATTCGATGAAATCATTGCTTAATGGCCGTTAGGATTGCTGCGGGAGTGAGATTGAGTTTTTGCATTTTAACGTTACGGCGCAATCTGCACTAACTTATTTTTATTGCATTAGGAAGGCAGTTATCGGATTTTCATTCGGTACAATAATTTTTCGTAGAAATTTTATCACGTCTCATTTATTTACACAATGAAAACCACGCCAGCTTATAACATATAGTGCTAGGCCAAAAATAAAAAATATGTAATTGAAATGTTTTTAATTTCAAGTGGATCACATCACAACACAACTACCTAGTCATATAACCATCGATACTGCAATCACATATGTTGATTCAATAGCACAATCATTTTGAACAACTCGGAAGTGTCCCGGGCACCGCTGATTGATGGTGACCGTCCCTCACTGGCCAGTGGCGATTATCGCTTTAGATAGCGTGACACATCGTTTGCTCAACTACGGTAACGCTTGCCGATTGTTTTTGTTACAACCTAATTCTATCCGGCCCGAAGAAATGAGATAAAATCGGCTCAACTGGGCTAAAAGTTTATTATACATTAGGTGCTTTAGAATCAATGGTAAATTGGTAATAGATTCTAACTAGGCGTTTGTAGCGGTAAAACGTGCGAATTTGAATTCATCAAGTGTTCAAACACGGACAGTTTTTTGGAACTTAGATTAGGTTTGTATTATCATTTTTTATGATACCTATTTATTAGTATTTACCGATTACTTTCGTCCGGTTGCTTCAGAATGTTTCCGAATACGATTAGATTTGGTGGGACCCAAAAAGGTCCACTTTACCCTCCGTGATGTGAAGAACAGATCACAGTCGCATTCGTAAAAAGTAGTGAAGCTTTGGCGTAGAATCTTGAGGGTATGTTGCGAAACGAACACTAGACTTCCGGATCCACAATAAATGGCGTGAAAAACTAGAATCACATTGGATTACTAATTCTAATTTTATTCCAAATTTTAGATTCGTCCATGTAAAATTGCATTCGAAATTAGAAGTAGCCATTCAACCTAGTTACTTAGGCCTATCTAATGTACCCAATACTTGTCTTCCTAACTACCTCCACATTTAAAAGTTATGTCATGTACAGTTACCGGCGAAACTACCGCTATGGTATCGTACACAACGAACAACTCATACATAATATAGGAGACACTCTTATGACTAGGTGACGGTACTCCAGCAAATATAAAATGACGCACCATAAGTCAAACTATTTAGAACCTTAAACATAAATTGCAACAACGCGCATGTATCGTGTAATAAGCCGGTAACATAGTGTCCTAATTCGATTACTGTGGTAAGTAAACGCGTACAAAGCGGATTCTAGTACTTACCACCTACTTGGTGGCGGCGGAAAGCGCCTGACACCTATGGCTTCTTGGACCTAAAGACAGGGTTACATGACAGCTCAATATCATCTATAACTTGTAATTTCTATCTACTTGGTTCATGCGATCATGTTTTTGGAACTGTGGATTTTTGAACGCCTTCACTCTTGCGTCAAAATGTGGCTTATACACCAGTTTCTCAACTAATATCCAATATAAACATTATCTGTCGGCAGGATAATTGCTTTGATAGCTGCCAACACGGCCACTTTCCATAGACATTACTGGCGTAGTAGGCATTAGCCCACAACTCCGCAAGGAGGCTTTCGAAGGGCGTAAAACATATAAATTTTGGGATTTTTCTCCGATGACTAAGATGTACTCTCACTTCCTGGTCATAACAATAGGTAAAAGGGTTAATCTTACGAGCAATCATGTTATGTACTCGAATTAGACTATGAATCATGTGATTATTAGTCTAATTTGAGCACCTATCTTGTGTAATTTTGGGCATCGAATGGTCGTTTATAGGAACTATTGGCTGCAAAAGTGCATAAATAATAATAAATTATATTACAGGTATACATACATTGAAGTAGGTAGTCACTTGATATAATAGGTAATCAACTTTTTATCGTGGCAATAAAATGTCAAGACATTTGACCTAAGATTTACTTTCAATTTGGTTCTCAGAAGCTCGTATTGTTTCATCTGAGTAAATACGGGTAGGTATTTTGCTATGCCGTTGCACCCGTCTAAAGAGACGAGACAGGGGGGCAGATATGCAATTATGCATATTCTTCAAAACAGTTGAGACTACAGTTATACATGACTCTCAGGGAATTTGCATTACATCTATACGAATAAAAAATGTTTAACGAACTAAAGGGTTAAGAACTAAGGGGTAAAGTACCGTTTATTAATTGTGGCACATTAGTGAGAGAATTTATTGAAGACTCCAGTTTAGAATTTTGTTCACGTATCACGGAATCATAATAACAATATCGAATAACCGATCATTATATCAGTAATTACTTAATTTATACACTAAAATAATAATGACGAATGTGTCAATAAAAAGACTAGTTGATATGGAGACAGAGTTCCGTATGCAACATCTCTAACTAAAGATTACATTGGTTAAACTATTTCGACAGGTCTCCAAAAGTCTTCACGTGTCCACCCGTAACCTCAAGACACGATCCGATTCAAAGTCATAAAAACCCTTACCGGGCATTCAAAGTGTTCCAAATGACCATCAGATATAGCTGAGGTTAACGCTGGCCCTATTCCGCTAACAGCTCTAAGTCGAAGCTCCGTTAGCCTAATTGCTCCAGCGATGGGCGGGCGACAGTGATGCGCTGTCACTCGCTGTCCACTCGACTACGCTTACGGAATACGCCCGTCTGATGCTAAGATCGATTCCGTGATATAAATGCATAGTAAAGCTCAGAACTATACGTATTCTGATTCTTATTAACATGTATTTTGAAAATAATTAAAAACAATAGGCAAACGTATAAAGATTAATTGATGCTATATTCAGTCATCAAAGTTACGATGATAGATGGTTTGATAGACAACTGAAGGACATTGCTCAGGAATCTACCTTCCCGAGTAAAACGTAATCGCTTTAAATATATGTCCATTAGTCGTCACTCAGTCTATTATTGCGTTGTCTAATTGTAATCCATTATTATATGGCGGACTGAATGATACCACTCCAAACTGGCATATAAGCAGCTGAGAGATTTAATCAACGCTGAACGAAGTGCATTTATCGCGATAAAAAACGCACATTTTATGCCGAAAATGGTAGTATGTACTTTAAAGCACCTAATTAAAGATTATAATTGATTACAGCTTACAGTTCTGAAGCACATTGAAGCCCTGAACAATGCGTTCTCTAGTCCAATAATAGCCTCCTTAATGAGATGTAAATGAGCAGAGAAACGCCGTCGCTGCCGCGTTATAATAACGCGTAACGACCTACAAGTCCGGATTAAGAAGCCCTTTGACTTAAACCTGGCTACCAAAGAAACTGACCAATCCACGTTCATTCCCAACAATGCAAAACGAACTGTATAAGCGACTGAGTAAAGTTGCTGCTCGAGCGGCAGTTTACGTTTCTTGGATGCGATGTGTGGTCGTTTTAGTATCACAATAGTGTGGCTATTTTGTAACTAATTGGCAGAAAGGGTTGCGAATTAACGTCAGGGCCGCGGCGTGTTGTGGCAGCCGGCTTTGTGCTCCGTAAATACCCCGCTTATAGGTTTCAATTATACAATCATGCACACTGTAGGTGTATGCTTATATTGGAAGCTAATCTCCTTAATCGAATTATATTCATCAAGACCAGAGTACAGATCTAAAGGCTTGCCTCTTTAAGTCAGGTCATTCTCATTCTAGTTGCATTTCTACTGAAGCTATACGTCAACCCTATTAACGTTTAACATTTGGCCATGTACGGCGATCATTAGCATGCTGTTCCATGACATGCGTATGAGCAACGCCCGGTGCTCTCATTACTAAGCCCACGATCCACCAATCAGAGCGGGCGATTGTTAACAGCCTGATTGAAAGCTATGCTCCGTTTCGCACGACATTATTCAAGCAGATTCCCGCATGAGATTAGGTCGGGATCGCGTCGGTGCGGAGATAAGTATAACTTAGGAGTCTGTAGAAGCAGTCGGTATAAAGCTAGGTTTTAAAATCCGTATCTGCTGCTTGTTCGTAGTACTTACTCCTAGAGAGTTCTTCTGTAAGTTCATTTTCTATTGATTATATGTTGTTGATATTATGTTGTTGATTGTGTATTGACAATATATGAAGTATTTTATGCCATTCATGATTAATTCCTACTTAAACAGCTATAAACAATTGAGCAGTAACTTTATTGTGAAAAATTAAATATGTTTACAAATTACTTTTCGGTGTCAAAAACATCATTAGGAAACCTGAAAATAAAATGAAAGGTGTAACGCAACGACCTTAATGAGACTTGGTATAAAAACGTGTCATGAAATGAATTAATCGTACATTAATGGTTGCGATGATAACGAACGTTTAAATATTAACATCAATTAAATTCAGACCTCACAGTATTACAAAGATCTAAATATTTCAAATAGTTAACAGGTATATATATCTATATCCGGCAAGCTCATGAATCTTTTAAAATGAATTTCATCTAGCTGCTTCATTATACAGTTCGCACTAGCGATATAAGGCCTGGTACCTTTTAACCAGAGAAAATAGGAGGGAAACTGGAGCGGGTATCAGTATCGGCGCACAATCGCTCTTGTGGCGTGGCCCTTACTTTGAGGCTGCTATGTATTATGCATTCGCGAATATAGCCCGCATAAAGCAGAGTCCGAATCAATTACAGCTCGGGGCTCGTTAGAAACGCATCACGCATGTAAAATAACCTGCGCGAGCGACTTTCTTGATCCTGGAACAATGGCGAGCCCAAATTGGGTGTTGATAGTGTCTTTTTGTGTCGGTTTATATCTATGACAACTGGTGCGAGTATTGTTCGAAACTACATAGTTTAAATTGCCATTTAGTTTAAACAGTTGACACGTTTACCTAAGTGTTTGTTTTCGTATAACAAACTTGTATCATTTGTAGGAATAGCAGTCAATTTATAAGGTTTTAAACGTACAATTTGTAAAGGCGTTCGTAGCTACGATGACCCTCACTGTAAGAGGCTTAACCCCTTTGCAGCCGTGTCTGAGAGCTCGCGAGAAGGTGTTACATGTGTCGATACTTAGCCCTGTAAACAGTTGGTTTATTTATAGACGTAATATAGGCTGTTATTTTACACATTTAGAATTTGCAAATATTTTGATGCAAAATCCCAATTCGTTTTAATAGCTAATAGTTCAATCAGTGACAATAATCACCACAATACAATTTGCCAATCTATTTTGAATACGTAGTTCAGGGATTAGAATATAATGTATTTTGTTTGAGGAAACATTTAAATAGATATTCATTCGACTAACACTTTTTACGTCTACCATTGCTGGACTAACATCCATATTTTTTTGTTTCAGGTGGCAACCCTATAACACCACAAGCTCAACCGCAGCCGCAAGGTCTGATCGTTGAGACAGGCAACGGTGCCAGCGTACTCCAGTTGCCAGCCACCACGCTCGAGCAGATCCGCCACATCGCGTCCGACCCTGGAGCGTCCACCCTGCGCCTCCCCCCGCCCGCGCCTGAACCGCCCGCCGGCGCCCGCGAGCTCGACTTCGATCTCTGCTACGTCTGCAAGCACTGCAAAGTAGCCTTCCCCTCGCCCGGGCCCCTGCAAACGCATCAAGCCCGCTCTTGCTACGCCGGCCGCGAGAACGCGCGCGGCGTCATCAGAGTCGTCCAACCCGCGCTAGAATGCCGCGCCTGCCCCGGAGAGCGGTTCCGCACAGGAGTAGACTTCCGTCGACATGCGGAGACAGAAGCGCATTTGCGGAACGCGGCGCCACCCCCACCTCCTCCCGCCGAGCCATTGACGCACGAGATGGAAGACGTGGTAAACCAGATAACGCTGCTGGCCGCGCGCGCCGCGCAGGACGCCTCGCCGAAGGATTCCAACGCCAACTTCTGCGCGCCGAGCCCCCGCTTTCCTCCACCCGGCGAACTCCCCCTCGCCAGCGCCGGACACTAATCCTAATCTGACGAAATGTATAGTTACTATCCTAGAGCCCCTCGCTCTCTCCGTTGTCCGACAACGCAGCAGTTCACTATTAGCTCTTAACGCTTCTTTTCGTTTATGAATGTCGCCGCAGAAGCGGCACTTTCCTAATGAAACATTTAAAGCTTCTAGTTTAAGTATTAGGTTAATCTCGAGCCGACCGCCGCCCGTACGGCGCGAGTCGGCGGGCGGCGGCGCCGACGCCGCGCGCCGCGCACTGGGAGGCGGCCACGGCGGGCGTCGCGCGGCCGCGAACCGCGTGCGCACTCATATCATACGTTAGACAGGTTTTATTATATACGTTTATCGTGACAGCACGCGACCGCGGCCGCGACGGCGCCTCCTCTTCTTTAACATCAACTCCCAGGAAAGCAAGTTCCTATCTTTATGGCATATAATATTATCGATATTGATAATTACGATTTAATTATTGTTTAAAGCTATGTAATACATACATATAATCGTTCTAATTTTAGGCATAGATACGTTCTCGTAAGAAGTTCCTGACGCATCGTAAATGTATGAAGATATATATAGTGATATACGTATATGATTTTTTTAAACATGAAGCGAAGTTAGGTACGTATGTTAAGCAGTAGAGCGGTGGCGGCCCTCGCGGGTCGCTTGCCGGAGCGGCTCGGCCGCCGGTCTCTTTCGACGAAAGTGATGTCTGTACTGCCTCGGCCGCGCCGAGCTCCCGCGGGGCGCGACACCGCGTAGGCTTATTGGTAACAGTTAATTATAATTATTATCGTAGCAAACTTTTCCAAAACGAACGAACTCGAAACTCGGGCTGCGCGCCAGCGCTCAGCCTACCTCGCAAACAAGTGAGTTTATTTTGGAACTAAGTGTGATTCTTGAATTTTTATTGATATAGTAATGATTATTAGTAGTGGCGTAAGTGAGTCCAAGGGCATGGAGGTACATGCGGCGCGGCGCCCGCGTCGCGGCCCTCTCGCATGTACATTCATCACTTTACCGTGTGCGTGGAGTCCCTTATATTTTCGATGGCACAAGTTATTTGAAATATTTTACATATTTACATTTTATCTAGTGGAGTTTACTACAATATTTTATCTACGAGTGATTCCTACTACAACATTGATTTGTTTTTTAGTAAAGTGCAATGTTTTATTCCACCGGTTGCCGGAGGTCCTTGTTATTCTATAGGTATGTGTGCAATGACTGCGCGCGTCGTTTCCGCCTTCATTCCGCTCTCCGCTCCGCTCTCCGCTCCGCTCTCCGCCCCGCTAGCCACCCCGCTCGCAACTGGAGCTATAATAACATTTTTACTGAAAATTATATTACTCAAAATCGAAGAAATTATAGCGAGGAGCGCCCCCCTGTAGCTAAGTAACGGTGACTCCTTGGAGACATGGGGAGATGATATTGATACCAAAGTTCATATCTTATAATCGAATTCCACACAATGATTATGCAAAATCCTCTGCAACTATACAGGATGAAACGGAACGACGATCCTTCTCGCTACCGACCGAGTCGTCAACCATTACTATGAACTTTGAGTATAGTACTGACATCGAAATATGTTTAAAAAAAATAACCCCTCATACAAAGTGAGTCATCAGTTAGAGGGCTGAATAGTATGGAAAAGTCAATTTTCCATGTACGTTTCCGATGTGCCATACTGAAAGTTCATTTTTATGGTTGGTAGACTCGGTCGGTAGCGGAAAGAATCGGCATTCCGTTCCACCCTGTATATTAAATGAGTAAAACAGTTGCAAATGTTATTTATCCTAAAGTGAATGAGTCAAATAACTTCAAGTATTTCGGGAGCCATTATGGATAATCGGAGGCGGATACGACGCGCCGCAAGCCTGACGCGAGGCGCGCGTTACTACAACATATTATTTTATTTAGTGCGTTGAGTAAATGGGTTAAGACTAAGTATTACGAGCGGCTGCTCGCGCGGTAGTTGTTGAAGTTGTGCTCGCCCGCGCACCGCGCCGCGCCGCGCCGGATCGCGCCGGATCGCGCCGGACCGCGTACGCCGGCGCTCTAGGTTCCCTAGGAGTTTTATTTGGATCGGTTTTGTAATCGGAAGTATGTAAGTTTGAGTTAGTGTAGATGGACAAGTCGGTAGTGCGATTGTCTCCGCGGACGTCAGCCCGCGGAATGAATCATGGTTCCTATGTATATTTCAATATTATCGCATCTAGAGTTTCACTATACTTTCCGAATACAAATTTTAATATTTAAGATTAATTCGGACTAGTCTGTTGTATCTGCTGCAGAGAGCCGCCACGGCCATGTTATTTGTTTATTTGTATAGGATACTTTTCCTTGTTTTATCATTTGTGTAAGTGTAATCTCAGTGTACCTTGATATTAATTATTATATTTTTTGTTATTCTATAAACATGAAAGTGTGTAGACTGTCCTAATCCTATAGGTAATGTTGGTTACGAATAAGTTTACGATCGTAAAAAGGTAGCACTTGTGTCTATCATAGTTCCTAATACTGTGTAAACGAGAACTTATTTTAAAAATTCTTTACTAGTGAAATATACCGTTCCTACTATTTTAATCTAACGAAAAATGTTATACTGATCCAAGTGAATAAATCATTTTCAAATTGTAAAATTTTATTGATGCTTCGAAATGTCAATTTGTTCTAATTTGTTGGTTGGTGTGATTTGGTAGCAAATGTTTGTCACTTCTCCGTGGAATATTGTTTGGTGATTTCGTAGCGTTTAGTTCTTGTACCGCATGGCTGCGCGTAGGCCTCTACGCGCTACGCGCTACGACCGCCGTAGCCACAACAGATAACGAATACATTGTCAAGTGTAAATGGTAAAAATAAACTCAAAGTTAGTTTATCAGACGACGGAGTTTTATTTTACTATCCTACTAATAACTTAATGAACAACAAAAATCTACAATTGCCCGTAAATGCTTTTTTTATGTCCGTGATTGAGTTAGATAGATTTCGCAGTAGAAATTTTAACATATTTAACTTGTTATTTAACTTTGTTTAATTATGTATCGTACATCAAAATAAAAATTTGGTAATACAATACATACAGTTAGTAACTGACTGGTCGCATTATTCAACATTTATTTAACTGTCAGTATGATGTAGACAAATAACGATCAAATGATTTCATTCATTTATATTATATTTAATTTTGATATTCCTACAATTTAACCTTTAACAGACACTTGTGTGGCAATATCCGACTGTTTACAATTTAAGGGTCGAAAAAAGTGCACGTGTGTTTCCTATTTTTTCAAATTTGACCCCCCTTCCCCCACTTTTTTAGGATTGAGAACTTTGAGTAGAATTCATATAAAAATATCTATGTTACAAAAAAGTGGGGAGACTATATAAAAATGACCCACGTAGCAAGTGTTAAGGATAATACCTTAAATTCTAGAAACTGAATAATATAATTGCAGACGATTTATGATGCAATGCTGTGGGAACAACGTTAAGGATTCTATAACAACGCAAAATCTTGTGAGTTCATTACAGCCAAGCGTACTCTATAAACAGCCTGAAGTAGTTGTAGGGAGCATTTTCCTCATATTATTCGTATATCGAAATCTCAAGCTAGCGAGGGGCTCAACAAGGAAGAAGCGTTTGGTAATAAAGGTAAGTATCGTTAGTGAAACAACTATGTATGCGAATTGGCGACTTGAGGAGGGTTAGTTTAATGATACTTTACTATAGAGATTTAGGTGTAGGTAGTGAAATTCAATCAACGTTATTTCGTTAACCTAAACTAAATTCAATAATTAAACGATCTAACGCGAAAGCACATAGTATTATATATTATATATTATTATATAGATATTCAAATTCAGTCTATTAAAAAAAACCAGCATTGCGTTTATATTTTACTAATAATATTATAATAAATAGTTGCTGAAATCAATATCAAAAAATACCACCTGAAATCAGAAATACTTCAAATATAATGCTGAATTGTATTATTTCAAGTTATGTATAATATTGCAAATGTCAAGTATAAGCCGACTACTTTCATTTGACAAGTTTTTATGGACGTTAAGTTATGTAGAAAATTAATTAAATACAAATTGAGTTGGATTTACTGTCGATACAAGGTTATATCTACATAAACCCACAACAACATATTCTGCTGTCAAATTTCGTATGGTATTATTTTTAGAGATCCGTACCTTATAAAGACAAAAAGGAACAGTTGATTTATTCTGTTTCCCTGTAAGTATATCAAGTCAAGACCCCTGCCCATCTTTCTTAAGAATAGATGGGCGCATCGATCGAAATGAAATAGAATAATTAAATCACAGATAGAATATTTATATTTCTTACAAAAAATCACACTGGAAATATTTTTCATGTAGGCAGAGAGAAATATCATAAATATCCAAAAACATTCAACTTATTAAGTAATGTTTTAGATCACAACAACAAAACTTTCTTCAACTTCAAAACCTACAGAAATAAGAAATCAAAACGCAGAGCAAGCATTAGGCACTGGTCTCACCGCGAGCTACTTAGCTATGAACTATCGGCTATAAACACGAACAAAAGATACGCACTCCCGTGTAAATAAAAGAGACACGGCGATACTCGCCCGGCGGTGACAGCTGATAGCTGGGCGAGTATCGCCGTGTCTCTTTTATTTACACGGGAGTGCGTATCTTTTGTTCGTGTTTATAGCCGATAGTTCATAGTTTAGTAGCTCGCGGTGAGACCAGTGCCTTAAGCATAAATACAAAAAAAGGTCCAAAATCACCCATCTGTCACAGCCGTATGAAAATTCGGGGTTTATGCACTAAAAAGGCCTTTTACAAACAAAATTCGGCAGCAGACTAATTTAACATAAGCCAACGTTTATGTTTTTACAAACACAGGTAAAATTCTGTATTCTTGAGGAACAGTCATGTACAGAATTTGACAAGATTCTAAGTAAGGAATGGAAACTGGGTCAAAATTCTTTTCGTTGTCTTGTTTCATACCACTCTGTCACGCTTTTAGTTTCTGTTTCGACTTAGTATATTAAAAAAAAACCGGTGCACTTGTATTTCTTTTTCACGGTAGATTATAATCTATACATCAGAAATTTAAAACAAGACATCATCTCATACAAAAATCACTACTGCGTTACGTTTTTTAGGGACACAAAATAAGTCAACGAAAGGAATTTTGACCCAACTAATGAATTAATAAAAAAAAAGACTCGTACCTACTCAACATACAACTGGACTCATCTGGAGTTGCCACGGTCTTGGAATCATCAAGCACGGCAGTTCTGACGGGCGAAGGTAAGTAATAGTAAGTATTAACAAGAGCAAAAGTAAAGTTAAAAAGTACGTAATAGGAATACGAGTGTAAAAGACAAGTCAATTAAAAGAAAGAACATTAAATGGAAGAAAGAATTTGGCCCAACTAATTACATCAAATCGACACTGAACTGCTCGGAAATAATAAGGGACAAGGAGCATATCGAGCAGTGCTCGTGATCAATCTAGGGTTCCGTAGATGCTCTTCCGTCATTATACCTAGTCAGATTGGAACAATCAATAAAATGGAAAACACATACTCCTAGCGACACTTACGTCTTTCGCGTAATTTAGATTGCAATTTTATCACCTAAAAGTATATATGTACAACTTGAAATATCTACAAAATCTATAAGCGATAGCTTCCAAATAAAAAAATGGTTTATATAATAAGGAATCATCCCAGAAAAACATACATTAGGTTGAGAACATTTGTGACTCACTTTGCCGATAGATGGTGCTGTACAACGGAATGTTAATTTTCGACTCTTCATCATTTTGATTTGTTTTGAATGTTTTGATAGTTGAAAGTTTTAATACGGAACTCTCGGTGCACGAGTCTAATAGACTCGGACTTGACGGGTTTTTTAATAAAATCATAGAACACGCTTTTTCAAAAATTACCCCCAATGTATGTACTTACCTACTTTTGAGGTTTGAATGCAGTGCAGTGCAGTTCCTGGTCTAATGGATATTACGAAATATACGTCACGTCACGTCATCAGCCTACCTCAGTCCACTACTGGACGTAGGCCTCTCCTATTAATTATGCGTAACATAAACGCATTAGGAGGTAAATGCCCATTATCGCCACGCTGGGCATTGGCGATCGCAGTATTGTGTCCACTATGATGACGTTGCTGCCCATCATCAATCTTATATCAAAGAATGGTCAGTGACATAAAATAATAATTGTTAATTATATGTTGTTAAGTGTTATGTTATGTGCCATGTTAATAAATACGAAACTTTATAGAAAAAAACCTAGTGACTCCGCTACCACTCGATTAGGGAAATACAGAATAATATATACTTACCTATGCTTATACTTAAGGTCGGTGAGCGTCGTCTTATGACCTTTGATCAACCAAGTCATTCGTCTTAAGCCCCATTCCATAACGTGAATTCTTTTCGTTTAATTTCTGACTACCATTCAATAAATTTAACCGTCGATCAAATACGAATATCTTATACCAGTTCTGGCACCGTCTAATTGAGGCTTTACATTTCTGCGTAGAAATTGGAGAGCTGCAACGCGAATAACTTGGTTGACGTGCATTCAAAGGAATGCCATTGAATCTACCAATCACGACCCGCTAAGTGCTCCCTTAGTGACTTGCGGTCGTTCACAGTAATAATCAATTGCTCGCAGACTTTGTCTAATAAAGATTTTACTAAAAATCATGGTAGTGTTTTATTTCGTACACAAACTATCACGAAAATTAACACAGATTATTGTTCTATTTTTTGGAAGAGGGATAGGGAATTACGAAATCCAGTTTTCGTTGGTATTATCAGGCGAAGCGGCAGTTGGCGCTTTCTTAGGTGTATCCATTCGGAGCCCTAGGTCGGGCAAAGCGTTAGTTGTTTATTAAAATAGGTACCTACTCTACTTATTTATCTAAATTCGTCCATCTCTCATTTCCTCTTAACGCCACATTTTTGTGTTACGAAGTTATCCATATATTTTGTATGAATAAAGCTCTACGTATCGAGTAAAACCTATGGTAACCAATACTTGCAAAATCATAGTACAGCTACCGTAGGTTTTTATATTTTACGTTCAGTCCGTGCCAGACACAAACCATGCTTGAAAGTCAAACTGGAGAAGAAAACGGCTAGCGAGAGACTGCATCATGTAGGTAGTCCACATGGCTTAGGACCACAATCAATGGAGTCAAATTACTTATATGTTGTGTTCACGATACTCATGAGGGAATGACGAAATGAAAACATTAAGAGATGGTCCAATTGGTCACGTGGGACAAAGAGGGAACTCGAACATGTTAAAATATCTACTGGGCGATAATTTCGGCTAGTAACGTAAAACGTATATTCCTGTTCTATCACCTTTAGTAATTTATAATGAAATCGGCATCTTTAGAAATATCTTAGGTACACGTGGATAGGCACAGTCTGAAAATGGAATCTACAATGTTACGACTCTATTATTTGCACAGTAAGGTTCAAATGTGGTACACCCCATACTGTAGCGAGACATTATGTTGGGCCGCTTATAAAGATAACACCTCATATTTCAAGCTTCATCGCCGTAACTCCTAACCTGCAGAGCCAACATTTACACAACTTATGCAAAAAGAGGCAACATAAAGTAAACATTATTACGCCAAGCCTCGAAAATGAGTCTTTCGGGGGCAAGCGAGTCGTGAAACAAAATCTTCAAACAGCCCCAAACACGGTCTCTAATCAGGCCGTGTTTGAAGAAAAGTAAAAAACAACCCTTAGTTCGATTGCCGGCACTGTCACGCGGATGCAAAGGGGATCTCACTAAGTTATTGATTATATCGGAATAAGTCGCGAGGGGGGAACCCCACCGCCTCAAGGAGGTAAAGGATACATCAGCCGCATTATTTTACATATATGAAACATAGTTGCAGTGAGGAATTTAGGAGTGTGGGCGATGGAGGACCGTTAGCTATATGTGGAAGGGGTCCGGGCTCAGATGCGGGGTAATCTTTTCTTTTGTTGATTTATGTTAATACTTCCTAGATAGTTATAATTGATGAATATCCCTTGGGTCATTTTTTACGTTTCTGAATATTTTTAGTACTTTTACCGATAATGTAATGACCTGATATCGTGTAAACAGGTATATTTCTGCCATTGTTGATTATGACAACGCATTCATAATCAATCGGAGTATAATATTGTTATTTCAGTGTTTAGGACTTGCAGTAAAATAAACAAATATATTTTACTCTCACCGAAAACCAACCTGTAAAAAGTAATAATTCCGGAAAAAGAGAAAATTTAGCGCACATTGCCTCGGGGCGGCTACTTTATATCCATTTGTGTTGCAAATCGAAGGATCCGGACATAAACAAGGCGGCGGCGAATTAGTAGAGGCGTTGTGCTAACTCCGCTATTTATAAGGGCACAATTGCTTCAGAAAAGCTCTGCTTCGCGAGATGAGAACATATGAGGGGGCGGGGCGGCAGGGTCTCCACCCTTTACGCATTCACGCCAAATCCTTAACGCGCGATTTAAAAAAGAAAACTAACGGCGGGTGGCGAGCGGGGAGAGCGATTGAGATGGAAATGCCGATTGTCCCGAGCAGGCTTGCTCCGCTGCACTCGTCGCCGATTCGGCAGTTTTCCGATCCAAGGCGCGAGGGATAAGAAATGCTAAAATATTTCACGAAAACGTTACCTTGTAAAATTACTCAATATAAATGTGAACCTACCTTTCTCAATTTTATATTTTACACAACAAGACCCTCTTTTAAACATCATTATAGCAACTTAAAAATACAGCTTAGGTAAGTACCTACACAGCAAGACTTATTTTAAGTAGGTAAGACAAGTTATATTCCGCTTTGAAATGAATAAATTAATTTTTGTGATGCCTAGCCCAAACTATGACAAAGATTATAATGACTGACGGAATAAAATTAAAAAATTGCAAGGGTAATTCTCTGAATATGGGTATCCAAAGAACATCTAAATTATATGTCTCCCAACTATGCCCCGGAACTATTCCAATCCAGCACGAGGAAAAAACACATAAAAGTCCATGATCATGCCATCATATACTATAAGCTGTGGGGTGCTTAGTCTAGCAACAAAAGCCTAGTATCCTAAGCGTACTGGAATTTCCATCAAGATGACTTGGTTTTCTTCAAATCAAAAGCAACGTGTGAAACCCTAATATAATAACGTCTAATTCAAGTTTCACACGACATTCTTGATGCATTTCTCAAGCGAAGACCACACTACATATTTATTGTAGTCCTCGCATAAAAAATTAAAGGTTCTAATTCA
Organism: Thaumatotibia leucotreta; assembly: GCA_025490895.1. Taxonomy (NCBI): domain Eukaryota; kingdom Metazoa; phylum Arthropoda; class Insecta; order Lepidoptera; family Tortricidae; genus Thaumatotibia; species Thaumatotibia leucotreta. The sequence continues at coordinate 29,189 of JALPQI010009185.1, forward strand.
ATCAAACAAACTCGCATTTTAAGAATATATTATTCATTGCCGAATCGGCAGTCAGCGGTCGAGAGCGCACCGGCCCGGATCGACTCCGATAACTCCGGTTATAACGACTCAGAGGGAATTTTAATGTGCCACCATTTTGGCGCAATGCTCAAATTTTACGACCACCGAGTCATTATGAGGGAAATTATTGGCGCTCTGATTGCTTTAGCTGTGATAAAAATTCTCAAGTCGGCAATAAGGTGGAACTAATTCGGAGTTAGACAGAAATGGTGCTAGCTTAATGGAATTATTTTACATAAGTGCCTACTTTAGGGATTAATGACGATGATTGTGTTGTATGATTGTGTATTGTTAGTTGTGATTAGTCAAAAGTAGGAAATCTGTTTTGTTAATCACAATGTACTTATTGGATGGCTGTAGGTAATTGTCTAGTTTCTATCTAACTCGTTAAGACTTTTTAAATGTTTCACTTAGTATGAAAATGTTAACTTTGGTTCTTAAATTTGGATTTTTTTCAATAATAAGATTGTTAAATAGGTAGTTAAAGACGGACGGCCTGATATGACAGAATACGACGTAACTCACGTAACTATAAGTCGCCCAATATTTCTTGTTATTTTTTAATCGGAATTGTATTTTTAATGTTTCAATTTATAAATTGTCTTTACTTATACTTATCTATTTGTGGAAAACTCATTGATAGCCCTAGACGACGATTTTGTACGAAAAAATTAAGCTTAACACCAAAAATAACCGGAGCTACTTGTAATCTCTTAAAGCGCTATAAAGAAGCAGCGACACAAGATGTATTACTATTCAACTTACTTAAAACTCAAAGTCCATCAAAACTTTGAACAGAGCTTAAAAGTTAAAGGAAAATATCCCGTCAGGTGGAGTTGCGAAGTTGGCGGGTGATTAATGAACGCGGCGTTCGCGCAGCTCTGTTACGACTTGATGCCGAGCAATCTGCTCGGGTTAGCCAGTAAAATGAGATCTTGAGATCGTCAATACAGCTTGACAAGTTTGATTGAGACACTCTCACGGCAGTAATATGTATGGAAAAAGTGACAGATACGTATGGCTTAAGCTATAGAATAGGACTTTATTGGAGAACCCAAAAGATTTCTTTGGGAGCTTTATTGAAGACTTTGGTGTTTCTGTAGCAAAATTCTATACCGCTAGCACCAAATAGATTTTGATTATGGAAATCAATGTAACCAAACAATACACCATGGGAAAAGGAATGCGTTATGGTGTATTTTATCCTTTTATAAAGTTTTTGCTGACATTATACCTACCAACAGCAACGAAAAATGTGGTTACCTACCCGTCATAAAACATCGCACTTGCATTAAAATTTGAAAAGAGATGCCAAATGTAGATTAGAAGCCTTACTTCTTGATTTCCGCCACATCTACTGGTATTATCCAGCGAGTCCTAGCGATTTTTATCAGCATAATCAAGAGATAATTAAATGTTATGTTGTTCCATTTTGCCTACACATTAGTTAAGATCAAGATACTCAACTCTTTGAATTATGACGACAATGTCATTGATTGTCTTTCAGTAGGTCTAGTAGTCTGGTCAGGCCCTAACTGTCTACTGTCGTTTAGGAAGAATGTCAGATATGAAGTATGAGCAGAATTACATATAAAGATAAACGATGAAAACTCAATTATTATAGGCCCACAGATCTCACTTGTGGTCCGAAATACTCATAACTAGGAACAAAACCTAGCAGTCCGTAAAATACTGGTGTATTATAACATCGTGATCTAATGAAAAAATGTTGTTTTTTAATGCAAACTGAGCGGATTAATTTAACTATGTTTAGGTTTCTCCGTTGCCGGCAGTAGCAACCGTTTATTGCATACTAACACTTTGCGAACGATGAACGTGAAACATAGGTATATTCATGAGTCCTCTTCACTCTCAGCGGCGGTTAGTAAGGGCGGCGAAATGAGACAGTACCTAGCCTCCGTAAAGTAGCTAGTCAAAATCAACATCTAACCGGTGGGAATAACAATCTGGGATTACTGGCGCGAATATTAGCAGCATCACTACGTGGCAGGAATGCGACAGGCTTGTGGTGCGGAAGTTTCCGCGTGGAGATGCATTTTTACGAGTTTTACACCACGGTCTCACAAAAATAGGACGCAGTTTCCCCAGCCTCACAAACCAATAACTCGACCTTGTTCCAACAACGCCCACTGTGACAATTTTAGGTGACATGACAACCCACCACTCCTTTAGTTGCTCTTGGCGTAAAGAGTTAATCCTATCCAAATCATTTATTTATTTTATTTTATTCGGACCTGAGGACCGAGTATGGTGGCGCGAATTGGGGAAGGCATGTCCAGCAGTGGACGACTATGGGCTGATGATGATGATGATGGTGATGATTTTATTCGGAAACCCAACAGCTAAAATTACTAAGGCTAGGTTATACAGATTAGATATCACTTATCAAAGAAGCCAATAGTAATATCATTTAAATAATTTAGAGCCTTATTAGATATTATGCGCAGAGTAAGAAAATTATAAAATTTTATATAAGGTAGTAGAGACTGCACGATCCCACAATCAAACTGTGAAAACTGTTTTGTGGGACTTTGTTTTTATGTCACTGTATATTTTAATAAATAAATAATAATAAAATAAAATAATAAATAAAATCAGCAGAAATTGTCTTATATTAACGGCTTCATAATGAGGTAATATAATATTTAACTATGATACAAATGATTTAACCCTTTCACAGCCTAACTCGTTATTATCGCAGTCATGATCTTAAACTCTAATGATAACATGCAAGAGTTCAAATTGAAACGAATATTTTTTAATATCGGCTGGCAGAGTTACCATGAATAACACGATTCGAATTTAGATATGTAGGTACAATATGTATAATATGTACATTTGAGTAGATCGATATCTCGTTAATTTATTGCAATAAATCCGATACCTACTTGACTCTGCTATCACGTGCCCTATATAGTAACAATATCGCACATACTTCTTAGATTGTAATTTGAGGTTTATACTAGCTATAGAGAGTAGGGATCGTTCGTTACTTTGCATATCAACGCACTTATCCCAAAAACCCTTGAAGACTTGTAAAATTAAAACATCCAACGGCGAAATCCTAACTTTTATTAGGGGCCAGCCCCTTGCCCGCTCGGACATTACGTCCGGGTTGCCTCTGTACAAATTGCGCCACTGTTTACCCGAGCTGCAGGGGTGCGTTTATCTTCAACCCCTTCCGAACTTGCTTGTTTGTAACGTCCAAATGCCAACGTCAAGTTGGATTTTGAGATTAGAAGATGACTTTAAGGGTTGTCTGATCTGACTTCCGATTCGATTCGACTTTCGATCGATTTCGATATGTACCTATGAAACATATTCATTCATACATCCAAACGTGCTTATATTTTTTAAATTTTGTTTCACACTGTCAGCAAAGAGTAAATATATGTCTGATAACAACACGACTTGTTAGTTTACGGCCTGAATTAATAATCAACAAAAGAGCAATTCTGAAAATGGCAGTCTCCTTTGAAATTTAATGTAATAAGTGAAGTACTAATGTATTTTGATCCCTCCCACGCATTCTTTATACAATTACATATACCCCCAGCAGTAATAATATGACTTCTTGTCTGGCCTTCAACTACATAAGTAGGTAAATACAATCAGTCTCGACAGCAACATGAACGTTACAACAGACCAAATTATCCCAGGAAGCTTACATAGTTTAACAATGTACCTATAACCTCTATCTGTGTGCCGTAGACGCCCCAACGTACTCGTAGATGTATTCAAAAGGTCGGCTATGAAAGGGTGCCGAGAAACAGCCCTAGTCAAGGAGTTAACCGCATAATTTAGACAGTCATTTGCGGCGAGTAGCGCCAAATGCCAAGCGCTTTCCGACCTTAGAGGCTCCTTTACACGATCAGCTCGAGTTGCAGATACGACCAGGATATGATATCGTTGAAGCTGAAGTTATTTTAATATAAGCTGGTACCTATTGTAAATCCACCTTAAAAATACGGGGTCAGATTGCAAGGTCGTATCCACTCGCACATTTTTGGTAATCAAAACGGAAATCACGATCGCGTCAATTGTGTTACGAAAATCTCTCAACAAACTATTTGGTATCTATAGTCTGTCCAACAAACTCGGCAGTAGTAAAAGGCGCCAAATTTAAAAGATATAGGTTCATGTTCATATTGTTGATCGCTCGTAGTAAATTTGAATTTGTCGCCCTTCTTAAACTTGTACATAATTAAAATTTAACTTCATAACACGAAAATTATTACCTTTTATTAAATTTTAATTATGTACATTTTTTGGCAATCTACTCTTTTACAGTGTAGTCAATCTACTCTTTTCATGTGTAGTGTATACTAGATATAGTTATGTACGTAGCTCATAGGATCTATATAAGCCTCATTTACTCATGTATTTAGTGCAGTAATAAAGCATCGTTTAAGCTGAACACTCGTTTTCCATTTCTTCTGGGTTTTCTTACACCTCCTGTACAGCGCGTAGCCAGCTCCAACGACCAGCATGCCGAGCATTATGCCCAGGATAATATTGGTAGTACTTACGTGTAATCGAAGTTCGTCGGTGCTCGCAGTAGCCTTATTGTCACCTCCAGCCGCAGTTTGAGCGATGATCACTTCTTCTTTTGATTTTGTGGTCCCCATGATGAAATTAGCTAGCTGCAGCGACATACACTTTTAACAGTTGTTCACCATAATAACGTTAGCTAATAGTTCAATGAATTGTCCACTTGAGCCATGCTTACATAATAACTAATTGAGCTCTCAACATCACTCGGTCGGTGACTGACCGCACGCGCGACACCGAATATGGCAGGATCGCCATGTAAGGTCAGGGTTCGGAGTTGAATGGAAAACGAGTGTTCAGCTTAAACGATGCTTTATTACTGCACTAAATACATGAGTAAATGAGGCTTATATAGATCCTATGAGCTACGTACATAACTATATCTAGTATACACTACAAGTAGGTACCTAATTTACAAAACACATAGGTTGTTTTCACTAAATCAAATGCCTTGGAAATCAAACCTAGAAATATGTATTTATTTATCAAAGTAACATTAAGTACCTACATACTTGAAAACATAAAAAATAATTATAGAAGTGATTCATTAGGTACTAGTTTAATAACTGCAGCCATAATGAAGGTATGTAGTCAACAAAAAATGTGGTCTACTACTTTTGGACTCTATTCAGTAATACAGTCGAAAAGTGGTAGACAATATTTTTGGTTGACTGTACCTACCTACCAACAATATCTACACGACTTCTCAAAAATATGTATGCCATGAAATACCAAATAACGCTGCGATACTATTACTTGAGATCGACTCATCGTGTAGCTATTCTACTTCCCTTTCACCTACCTAAAGAGATTTCGCAAAAAAACTTCAAAGCGCCCATTTGGTCCAAGGGGTGCATTCCCCAAGCAGAAAATCAATAGGCTCCTTGTTTATTACTCAATCATGCAAATACATAGCATCAATTCGTTTAAATTGAATTCGGAAGGCCTAATTGGAATAAATATTACTGCACCCCAGTCGGACGCGAGCGGCCGAGCAAATGAAGATCTGAACGCACCGTGTAAAGGCCTCTGGGGGGATTTATAGCCATAATTCCGCGTGCAAAAGAAAACGGCGAGGTGTTATCGAGGCCGTATTGACACTTTAATGCTATTGTTTGATTTAGAGGGCTCATTACGCCAAGGAAGAATAGCGAACAGCGCTCGTGAGCACCGGACTTGCTGCGCCGTTCCCAACCCGAGCTCTATTCATAATTTTCTGTTACAATTTAAGTGTCGCAATAAAAGCAGTTATTGCACAAAACGTTGTCATTTAATAGTTTCATAATAACAGTATAATGGCTGTATGTTTATTGATGTCGTGATACCTGGGTAGCGTTCCAACGACTTTATTAATTAGAACTATTATTGATGAAATATAATAGGTAGTAAATAATGGAACAGTCGTAAAGCATTTTGATTATGATTATGATAGAAATCGACCCAGTGGCTTTAATTGCGAACGTTATAGGTTTAAGCTCGTTACAATTCTAATACAAGTGTTAATTACATTTGAAACGATAAGGTTCGGTTCGTGATCCTCTCTGGGAGCCCGTGCGCGATCGGCCGATACCGGCACTCGGCAGCGGCCGCCCGCGCTGCCCCGTAATAACAACAGAAAATTTTACGCTCCAGGACAATGCGATATAAAATTATCTGTTTGATCCAATAATCGCCCAGAACAGCCGGCTTTAATGCCGGCAATCATTAGCTACGAGGATAACGGAGCCCAGGGCGGACAGCGCCGGTAACTATGTAACCGCCGTCTGCGATGCGCCGTGACCAAACATCAATGCAACATCTCGTATTTTACGCGTACGTTTGCCAGAGATGAATTCCTTCGATCCCTCAGGTGATTCCGCAGACACAAAGGAATGACTTCATTGTGCCATACAGTCCGGGCCGTTTTACTGTTATTGCGGAGAATACAAAATCGCGGGATGTCTGCAATAATTACAGGTTAAGTGGTGTTTCCACGGACCGATTGCGGCTCAATAATTAACAAACGCGTTCCCAGAGATTTCGCGAGGAAACTTTAAGTGGTCACGCACGCGGGGCGCTTAATAACGTGTATCAAGTTGCGATTAAGTGCGAGCACTTATAAATACTCGTAATTATTTTATCTGGATCGATTAAAGAGTGGAGGACCGGGACGAGAGCTCGCGGCGCGCTCACTATCATTAGCGCGGGGAGCGATCGGTTATTTACGCGAGCGACCAGCCCGGCCGTGGTGGTTTACGGCGCAACCCCCAAGGAGATGCATTCCGCCATTCCACCGGCTCACGAACTCACGACTGCACAACAATAATTACCCGTGGGTGTACGCCATTATACTTCGCGAGCGATTATTATCAATCGTTGTGCGCTAGCGAACGGTCGCCGCTTAGAACCCGATGTAATGGGACGAAATTATCGTAATGCTGTAACGAGAGATGCAAAGCAGATTATTATTCGATAATTATACGAGATAAATCAAAATCTCACGAGTGCAAAAAAGTGCTGTCTCTGTCGGTTCGCAAGGTGACAGGTAAGGGCGTCCCTGTCGCGTGCCCGCGGCGCTGCAGAGCTTTGTCGCTGCGTGTGCGCCGGTATTGTTCGCGGGCCGCCGCCGGCGACCCATTCCTCACCCTCACCTGCAAACCAGGATATTCCTAATTTTACAGTAATCTCTTCAAACTTTATAGACCTTTGGCAAAATTGAGGCGTCAGTAAATTGTATTTATTGACGGCTTGGCGACTACAGTCGGCTGCAATTTGCAACAAAGTACCAACAAGTTTCATGTAATCGCTAATCGCGGCGGTCGAGCACACAATTATCACAACAATCTCGCAGCAGGCTATTATTAACGACAAGTTGGGTAACGTAATTACTTGAAATTAGGTGTATTTAAAATAACAACGGTTGCCTTTTATTAGGTGCCGACTTGGATCAAAATTATTTCTTAATGTACATAACTACAAAAAATACCTAGATATCCATGTATTTGACCAAAATTTTATACCAATGCATACGTCTACAAAACAAAAGCCAAAGTCCACCTGCATATATATATATAACGCATTTACTTACTGAAAGTACCTAATCTTCGTCTGTTCTGCTCGCAGTATATAGTTAGGTACCTGCGTTGATATTGTTGGATTTGTCAACTCTGAATAACTGTGATACCATTGGCTTGTTAGGGATCTCCCGATAAAGCTAAAGAAATCTATGATACCTTTTTTTAATTCCTGTGCCTCAATAAACATTTCCTATTTGTGCCCAAATCACATTCATAATCAACGCTTCAAACATTTCATCCTCTATAATAAATACTGTTTTTCTGTTGTTATCATCATTTAATGAATCATCAAAATCATTCTCACATTTAATTAAGATATTGTCAATGCCAATTTTGTAGGAAACATTCATTAAAAAAACAAACCGTCTTGTTAATTGTTTCAAGTACGTATACCTACTTAAAACTGCCAAATTGTAAGTAGAAAAACATGGAACGGCAAGAAGCCATAATCAAAGCATGGCAAAACAGCGAAACGATTGCTCAATTGCTATCAATTAAAATGTCTATCTAGAAACTGCTTTGTCAATAGCGTCAATCGGTTCTCTAAGCTCCCTAATACTAGTTCCTTGTAGGTTTGACTCGATTCGACGCGACGGATTGAGAGAATCGGAATCCAACTTGGGTAAGTCGGGCTCGATTCACGCTCCACTCATTACGTGGTAATGTGTTCCGTCATTGAGATTAACTCTCGTCTAATGCCTTTATACAGGCTGCTTCTAATACTTTGGTCGCCCGGAAAATGTGGTCAATACATTGAAGGCAATTGTTTCCGATCAATCTACCCTGCTTAGGATGCCTACCTACTAAAGTGGTAAGACAAAGCATATATCTGAACGTTCGATATCGACACTCAAGTAACATGAAATATTGATGTCTAAAGCGAGGATCTCATAAAATACGTGTTTTGTGAAATATTTATCTTTAACAGAACTTACTACTTATGTAGACTACAACTAATTTATTTTATCCGGATTCAGGTTCGAAAGTCCCGATTCTTGTTTCATTTGGACCCTTTACCTGTTTGAATTCGAAATAAATTTCGCTTGATAGAAAATAATTAATGAATAAGCAAATAGTACCTAACCTAATAATATTATCCTAGGTAGCTCTATTTTCTACATTAAAAATACTGTATTTAAGTTCCACCAGGACCTTACTTTACACTGATAAAATATATCAGAATAAACACCTAATAGTAGGTCCGCACCGCCTTAAGTAATGCCACTATCCGAACATACCTAGTAGTAGAGTAGTAAGGTCCCTACACTCAAATCAGAACATCATGTACGAAAATCCTTAGTCACTTCCACGGCGTCACCATTTATTCCATCTAATTGAGGTTTGTCTGCTTTTAGTAAAATGCCCAATTTCGGTCTAATGCTGTTTGGCCTGTTGATGTCGTTAAGTGACACAACAGTGTGTCTTGCTTGTTTTACTTTCCGTAATAACACCAATTTTGGGTAAAGTGAAATAAGAGTAACGTTCACTTTAAAACTTTTGAAGTTGAGGAAAGCATTTAACCGAATAGTAGGTATGGCCACCACCATACGTAGTGCAATTCTCAAAAATGTTGTACATTTGTTTCACGTCTTCGATTTTGATGAAATTTGGTAGGCTTGTCAAGTCAATGTCCCAGGAAGTTTGTATGGAAGTTTCCTTTTTTGTTACCAGATTCCTATACATTTTCGGTGACAAAAAAGGAATCTTTCATACAAACGTTTTGGGACATTTTGGGAAATGTAGTGGATCTTGCTCAGCATCATTGACTCTACCAGCCCACCAATTTTTATCAAAATCTAAGACGTGATCCAAATGTACAAACTTTTTGAAAAATGCTCCATAACAGCCCGGCCACGAAATTGGTCTAAGGCGACCAGTGGCGAGCGAATCCATGAGTTGGAGCGGGATGCCGATATGCGTACGAGAGCACGTATGGTTTTCCGCTAAGCCGGTCGCCTTAGACCAATGTCGTGGCCAGGACATAAAGATGTAAAACAATACCGTGTGGTATGCTTTAGAGCATCACGCTTTGACTTCTATTCCGACATCCTTGAGTCGTGTTCCGATATGTTGGTATACTCGTATACTATAAGGCCAATGTTTACTATGGAGCATTTCATATGGTGTGTTGTGAATACATTGTGTCGACGATATTACACCGAAACTTTCACCTCTCGTATCCCTATTGCCGATGGCACTGTTTATCCTCCTGTTTTGAAAGGGTAAGGGCATGACAACCTAAAGAATTGCAAAAGTCCTAGAGTAGTCCCTTATCATCAGACGGCATGTACTGTTCCTATTCTTATTTGCCATCGCGTAGTATTAAAAAAAAATCGAGTCTTATGAATTATATTATCGCACACCGAGGATGCCCCATACTTACGAGTACTGTAAACGACCAAACGCTCGCATATAATTTTGACTTTCCTGCAGGCCTAGAGATGTCATTCTGCAATCGTATACGATAAGCGATAAGTGACCACTGCGCTCATCAACACCTTGCTTGCGACTCTGCCTGACTAACATTTGTTTACAACAGGGATAGCGAGAATGATGTCAGAATGGAAGAGGGTGTTGGAAAAAGAGCGAGAATAGCGAGCTACATTTATCTATTTTGTTTAGATTTAGGATAGTTTTTAATTCGTTCATAAATCATAAGTTAAATAGTTAAGTGTCGAACCTATGTAACGCTTTGGTGTAAGTTATACATATAATAGATAATGTTACATAATTTTATGATTGCAATAAATAATAAATAACTAATAAATGTATGAGAATGACATATTCGAACAAAAAGTCACGAGACCAAATAGTGATGGTCATTATGTGAGTATGCAAATGCATAGTTGCATATCCACATTATTATGGTCACATGACTTATCTCTTATCGCATACGATTGCAGAGTGACATTTTGGTTAAGCTTGGTGTAGTAGAGGCAGCAAGTGAAGACATCAGGCAGTAAGGCATGCTGCCTATACATCTCACAATTTCCTAGCAAACTAACTGTTCCCGTATTGTCGTAGATGTCGATTACAAATTACATAGTATATTATAGCCAATACAATAATTACATAAAATTTACTATTAAAAAACTAAAATTATAAGCTATAGCTGAAAACAAATTTATAAGCTATAGCTGATTTTTTATTTTGACCATTTACATAATTTTGAATTTTTGGGTATATTTCGGGTTATTTCTACTCACAATCACGAGCTCTTTCGATCCCAATGGGAAAAAATGTCCCGAGGATTTTCCCCCCAGTGTGTTACCATTTTCCATAAACTTTGTGTGCCGGTAACAAAGGAGGAAATCCGAAAAATGTATGAATATGTTGAGACGTTTTTTTTTCCTTTTCAGATCTAAAGAGCTTAATTCCCGCCACGCCATAATTTTGAATTATGAAACTTCAAAATAGCAAACCTTAAAGCACCGACCATTTTCTCCGTATTTACGCAATAGGCCCCGCACAATACGGAAACGTATTGAATCTATACCAAAGTTCACAACGAGGCTCTCGGCGGGAAATGCCGATGATTAGTGCATAGATTGCGTGGTATAACTTAATTGACGGTTATGCCAGTGATCGATCTGCGGAGGGTTCGGAGACACGCTTGTGCTCTAGCGGAGCGGGATAACAGGCTAACAGGTAACTGGATAACAGGTCAATCGCTAACACTTAGTAGCGTATCGGTTTTACCTGTCTGTCACTCTTCCATATTGGTGTGACAAAGACAGTTAGCTGCCTTTCGTTTACGATTGATGATTGAGCGTTAGCGATTGGCAACTTGTCTAAGCACCCTGAGCTCGTAGCCAAAATTCTAATCGCTAACGCTCAGTAGCGTATCGTAGTCTTCTCTCTCTCTCTATCACTTTTTCTTATAAGTTCGATAAAGACAGTAGCGTTTCGTTCGAGACAAAGTGTTAACAATTGCCATCTTGGCCATGAACCATGTAGGCCTAAAGTCATCGGTTTGATTCTCTGCTCGTAGACTCTTGGTCGAAATGTACGATTTTCGATGTTTGCGGTAAGCCATCTAAGGGCTGATTTTTCAATCGCAAGATAAACGTATTCGTTAGTTAAAATTATAACTATCCTTTTCTAAAGTCTTCAGTCAAAACAGGATCGAGCTAGCGTTTAACTGACAGGTACTGTTAATTGGCAATTGAGAAATCAGTCCTAAGTCATATAAATTACTAAACGAACGTTATTAGGTCATTTTGTGTAGAACGGTTTCAATGTAGGTACCTAAATGTTTTTGTGAAAAGTCCAAGATCTTGTTTTTATGAAAGACTCTCTCAGTTGAAGAATTCATATATAATACGGCCAATACCTACCGTGGGACTTTGTTGAGTCAATTATCAATGGAGAGGGCATACTAAGCTAGTTAACTAAGCTAACTAATAGCTTCTTTGCCACTACGTAGGTATTATTTTTAACTACAGAAAAAGTAAAGTCAGAATACCACATCAGGTACTTTTTTACATTTCTCGAGTGATGGCGACGTACCGGAAGGCGCAGCGTGGGTGGGCCCCCCACAAGGTAGACTGATGACCTGGTGAAGTGAAGATCGCAGAAGTCCGCTGGATGGCCGAGCCAACAAAGTTCACTGTACTGTTGGAGCGAAGCTCGGAGCGAGCTCGAACTCACTCGACGCAAGACGCAATAGTGCGACTCAAGCGACGCACTATCTCTCTCACCTATAACAGGACCGCGGATACATTTTAAAACACCATACATACAACATGAAAACCGCTCTCCGCTCAGCGTATGACGTAGCGTGACCCACACGCGGAGCCGTAAAGGGGAAGCGGGGAGCGAGCGCCGCGCCGGCGCAGCGACGCGGTGGTGCGCCTGAGGCGACGCACTGTCTCACCTGCGCGACAGGGCTGCGTATAGATTTCAAAACAATGCCCAAGACACCGACAAACACTACTGAGAACACTACATTCCCTCGAGTTTTATGACTAAACGGCTACCAGAAATACCCACATGCATTGTTTGTTGGACACACTGTAAGTTAAGAGGAGAGACGTGAGAGTTTCGTGCTACTCGTCTAAAGGACCTGTAAAACGTTTGAAATAGACTTTACGCATGATCTTTCACGCTTTTATGATTAGTAGCTGCCTCCCAAGCTATAAACAAACGTGCAAGCTCTACCTACCTATAGCTAAGTAATAAGTATGTATTATACAAATTACCTAGGTACACTTTCCCATAACACACATATAGTTCGGTAAATATTATTTGACCGACTCTTATCTTACTTACGAACTTTTGTTTTGCATCATTAACAATAGAAAAGTGCTAGACTGCTGATTGTCTAGTAAGTGTTAACGCAAAACAAAAGGTCGTAAGTAAAATAACAGTCGGTCAAATAATATTTCCCGAACTATACCTATTACCTACCCCTGCGTGTGTGCAACTGAAAACTGTCTAAAACAAGTATTTAACGTAAGGTATATGGATATTGAAAATAAGAACGCATATTTACCAGTGACACTTAACATTTCCACTTATTTGATTAAAGCATTATATGAGTGTAAAGTTTCCCAAAAAAGTTTCCATTATTTCACATTTGCACAGCCCTGGCGTAGCATAACAAAGCAAAAATTGCTGAGATAATGAAGCATAATGCAAAGCGTGATATAAACTTTATACGCCAGCCCGCGGGTGGATTAACTTGTTAGCCCCCACTACTCAGCTTTATGACCATGGCCTCCCTATTTACACCCTCCAAATAGTGTTAGTACTGCTGAATTACATTGTTAAGGCTAATAAAAGTACCCAGATTTCCTCACCAGTACGTAAAACGGCAGATAATGTAAGCGTAAAGGTGCTGCACCTTGCTGAGAATTTAAGCTTTTTAGGAATTCAGTTGCCATACAATTTTTTTCTAACGTCGACAATGGGCCGATGTAGGTAAAACTGAAGGAACTTGAACAGAGACCTACTATTTACTTAATATTTAGTCACCAGAATTTTCCTTATTTTTTAGGTTTCAAGAATTTTTAGTAATTATTAATACTATTGTACTGTTATTGTTTTAAAAAACTGGCCAACTGCGAGTCGGACACTCGCACGAAGGGTTTCGTAGCAACAAATATTTCACCCAGCGTCTCCAATGTACTTAAGCACAAAATAACTCAAAATTACTGTTAAATTAACCTATCTCAAAAACTATAAGAGATAATTTAATCAAACCAAAATTTGTTGAAAGAGTTTAACAATAATCAAGTATTAATACATATTATAAGGTACTTAAGTATTATAATTTCTTGAGGAGTACATGTTTTAAGCAATGTGTTTGCAAAAGACATAAAATAAAAATAAACATACTATATTATGACCTAGGTAAGGGATAAGTTCCCAATTGTACAATTTCACTGCATATGATTTGTGCAATAAAATGTTTACTACTACTAAGTCTTTGCTTTATGTTGTAGTACCTAGGACTATACCATAATGCAAAGCAACATGCAGAATAATGCAATTAAATAAGCTGGTAAAGATTTGACAACTAGTTAGGTAGAAACATTTTAGCTACAGATTTCTAATGTAGATACAAAAAAAATATAAATTTTCTCCTTATTTCCATACAGTTAGACCGAGAAAAATAGGCCCATCAACGGAGGATCAAATTACAGAGCTAAACATCGTTTCGCATCTCCACGGGAATGCATAAATATCTCTTAACGTGTTTAACCCCAAATCACTGTAAATTATTATTGGAAGTTTACATTATTAAAATAATGAAAATGATTGCTCGGGGCCGCCATGCGTGCTGGGTGGCCAACATAAAAACCACTTGAGGCGATTAAAAATAAACAATAATTGGGCCGGCCATTCACGCATGTGCCTCATTAAAACAATTAAATCTTGATTGAACAGAAATTATAGCTGTCGATTCTTAAACATAATGCGATGGAGCGCCCAGACTGGAATCTGCTCCGAAAAAAGATTAACATCGATTTTAATAAGAAACAATTATATTTGTATGTGTGTCTACGTCCCACGCCGGTTAATTTTCGTCCGCATAAAGTGTAATTATCAAAAATTACAGATGAGATTTTTTAAGATAATTTCCTATTTTTTGTTGGCATTTGGAGCATCTGATTAGATACGTGATACAGTTGACTCACGCTGTCGAATGTGGCTACCGACTACTGATGGACCATTACATTATCAATCTCACGTGCCTATGCCTACCCTACCCACGATCTACGCGGTTTGATTGTCTTAAGATGTGACTCAGTGGAGGTTGATTGAACTTTATAGTAGGTACTTACATACATACTTGGCTATAAAAAATATTAAATGATCAAACAAATTAAATTGTCATCGGCTTTTCATAACTTTATACATCATCGGAATTATAGTGAGTCACATTTTTTACTTTGGTGATGGTATATTTTTATAATTTGCTAAACCAATACAAATCAGTTAACCATTAAAGCAATTATATATACAGGGTGTAAGTCTAATACGGGCGAAGCTCTTAATGGGTATTAGTTTACGACATAATAAGTACATTCAAATAACTTTTACTTAAAATAAGAGCAACAAAATTTTCCATACAAAATAATTCGGCGCGCAATGTAGAGCAACATACGCGAGTTAAACACTCGTTGACAGCTAATTTCAAAAACAGATGACATAACTGCCATATCAACAATAACAAATGTTCGTACCTACATTGCTGCTCCGATAATCTTAAAAAAAATCTGTGGGGTCATAATTAAGAGTAATTTTGAAAAAACCTTGTAATCCATAATCACACTAATGAATCCCATACCTGGTTTAATTGTTCGCCCGTATTAGATTTACACACTGTATGTATAAATACATTTAAACGATCTTACCCAGTCCCAGATCAAGCAAAGCTTGTATTAATGTGTACTCGGTAAAGGTGCATGCAGACCAAAAGAGCATTCGCTGTTCTATCCCCCTACTCTACGAAATTCGATCGTTACACGAAACGTGATTCGTTGATTTCGTAGAATGGGGGATAGAATGAGCGAATGCTCGCTTGGTCTAAATGCACCTTCACAGTATACACATCTCCATACTTGTTTATATAAACACTTACTTAGATATAGATATCCATAACTAATAGACCAGTAGCCGTACCATGTGTTGGAAAGGATACGTTAGGTTTTACTCGATATGTAATGCATTCTATTGCGTTCGCATTGATATATTAGAGCGAGCGCCATGGACTTAGCCCTACCATGAACTACGTTATTAACTTCGCGACAATAAGCGAGTACGAGTGAGATGGATAGAAAGAAAACGAGCCTTAATAACGTAGTGGAAGCTAAGCTCATTCATGTTAGGGCTACTGATTTACATATCGAGTAAAACATAACGTTATCGATACTTGCAAAGTACCAACAAATAGTAAAAATGTTTTATCTGTACTGTTGTACGAAATAAAAAGGTCTGTATAGCTTACTGAAATAAATAAATGCATCAGTCACACATTGGCTGATTTAAAGTAGTGTGTCACTATCAGACCAAAAATATAAGCTTACAACTACAAGCAGCTATAATGAATCTTTATCTGAGCTCGGAAACCATGGCATTAGCTATGGAAATGAGATCATTATAATGATAATTATTAATCCGTTAAAGTGGGCCATCAAGAACCATCGACAGGATTAAGGGGGAGTCTAATTTGGGCACAATAATCAGGTTAATTTGTAGTATGTTTTTGTAGATCCACATACAGTCCTGTCTATAAATATGGGTACAGTTCGGAACTTATTAGTAGGGGAAGAAGGTTTAAATTTGAATACAGGTGTCAACATATCTGTCTTCTTACATTTATGTATTTTGTTAGTAATATACTTCTAGAAATACGACTGATACGATACCTAGATAAATAGTATAAATGAATAGCAACTAAGAGTTGAAGGTTGTCTTTTAATTTTATGAATTTAACGTTATGTAGTTCTCGCTGTGAACTACTAATCATTCACTAGATTTACTCATTATTAGGTATTCTACAAGACCTTCCATATAGGTATGTCAGAGGGACAGCCGAGAACAGGGGAGGCGAATATTTAATTCCTAGCTACTGATCGTATCTACTTACAAAGGTGTATACTATGCATGGACGCACATATTTAAACACAAGGTAAATTACAATCTTTTATTATACTGGTTCACAAATGATAAACCTCTGTCGTGAGAAGAACCAGCAAGAAACTCAGACGGTCTTACATTTTCCAAACTTTAAATAATCACAACAAGTACACACTTAAAACAAGACTATTTACAACACTATAAACTATACTGATAGAAAACGACTGGAGAGTTATAAGCTTGCGTCCATGCATCATTTACTCCACCCTGGAATGCTTTACTTCAAGTCTACATCAAGAATGAATCCCTGAACACTGCGCTAGTGACCTTTTATACCGTGCGCTCACAAACTACTCCTTCATAGGCGGGTAGATCCCAACATGACGTTTAATGTCTACCTGCATGGACCAAGCAAAGAACATCTCAAGCAAAACATTGCTTATCGTTTTCTAGATTTTATCACTCTTAACAAATTAAATGTAAACATTGCAAATAAGACTATTCTTATTGTAAATAAGACTATTCAGACGTTCGACGACTCGACATGTCGTACACGTCTGCGCCAACTGAAGCATGTCTCCGACAGATATATGGTTGCAAGTAAAAACAAGATACTATATTGTTTTACAAGATTTGACCCTCTTCACCAAGCAGTTGCCCTTCTCAACTCAAATATTTTTTTTTTGCACATCTAACTTACGGACTTCTAAAATGACGGAACCAGGTCATCTTTACCATGGATTTACTTTTACCTTACCAGATCTTTACCATCATTAACTTCCTACCTGAACCGATGCCAAAGCTTCCTCATGTCTCAGTCGATGGGGACTCGGAAACGCTCATTTCGTAACTCGGCAACGAACGGGTAACATTTTTAACATTTCCGTAAAGTTTCCTTCAAACTTTGAATTGGTTTATCCAAGTGAGGCACTGCAGAAGCAACATCATTACCTACGACATGTTTACGTCTTATGATATTTTTAATTCCATTTTCCCCGCGAAAGTTCAGAACCTACTCCGTTGAGTGTTGAAAGCTATCCAATTTGCGTAATACTGCCAAAATATCTCATTTCTACGCTCACTGCGGAGGCTCGGTTACCAAACATCCCAACAGAAGCACAAGGCGAACGAAATTGAGTCATTTGACATAAAAGATAGAGCTACGTATTGGCAGAACTCCGGATCTTTCATAAAATGTTCTACCGTCGTATTCAAATGGAGTTTTGGCAATTCCATAATGCGAAAGTGGTCTGTTCAAGCTTTTGACTCTATGAAAAAAGCACGAAATTCGGAAAACGATAGAAAAAAGGGAAACATTTATATTTTCATAGAGTCGTTATTTATGGTTGGATAAATTTACGCAAAAGCGATATTTAGAGTGTCGGCACTCTGCCGATTAGTGCTGTAATGGAGGCTCTGTGGCCAGTGGCACGGGAATTACGGCGCTTTGCGAACCCTTTCAGCTTTGAGGATATCAAAATTATTTCAGAGAGGGCTTAATACAAGTGAGTTTCGTATTTCGGAGTTGGCGCGCGGTGTTACGCTCTGGTCGCTTCTGAGGTCGGAGCTGCTGTTTTAATGTAGAGATAGTAAATACGTGTAATTAAATGTGTATTCTGGTTTTATGATATATGATTATAGTACATTATGACACAAGTGCGAAAAACATGAAATTCGAAACGAGTGGCGATGTTTTAAAACACGACCGATATGGAGTGTTTTAAATCGACATCACGAGTTCCGATTTTCGTTTTTCCACGTGTCTCGTACGACGTTTTTTAGTACAGATGGCCCTCCGAAGTTTTGGACCTGACGTAAAACGACATACTTCTCGCACTAGAGCCTAAAAAAGGGACCATCTGTACTAAAAAAAATATTGTCGTTTCTATTAAACAATTTAAACATATTAAATAATAAACATTTTGCAATGAACGACACAGCTCTAGAGACTCCAGAGAGTCAGAATTCCAGAAGGTATCTAAATACCATATAATAACCAATACGGTTCAAATAATAACAAAAATATACAGAAAAAATGGTCACGAGCATGTCAGGCCAAGACTATGCTCAATATATATAAAACGGGCCGATTATGTCCGTAACAGTTTTCTTTGAAAGTATCCTACAGAAAGAAAGAACCTATAATATTCATCATGCGTATTTACAACGATTTCAGTGAAACATCGTATTGAGACTGATAGTGGTTCTATAGTCCTGACCCCAACATGAAAGAATTAAGCTCATGCAATCAAGGGTTAAACGAATCAAGCCTTGCTTTCGCCTAGGGTTGGCAATGCTCGAAAGTGGTCATCTATTTTCTTAAAACCTAATTATATTTTTCAAGTTACCAACTGAACTGAAAAACTCAAATGCCTTGAAAATATTTGATACAATGTGGATTAGTTTTTTTTTCACTAATAAACTCATTTTACGTACGAGTAGGTACGCTCATGATCTGTGTGTCTGTGTCAGTAATAAAGTTCATTACATGATGACACAAAGGAAGTGATAGTATCTTCTATGATGTCCATTGTCCTAAGTCATAATCTTACACAGACACACGATTGATTTCCGAAGTGACCACACGAATCATCTTTTTGCGGTTCAAACACAAATTCACACACTCTGATTTTAGACTTCAAAGAAGATTCCAAGCTCCCTGAGTCGTAACAAGCCTAGAAGTAGTGTTTATCCGTCAAGAATTATTGATAATACTTCTTAATATACTTATTGGCTTGTTAAGTTGGGAGACGTTCTTGAATAACAACAAGCAGTAGATGCTGCTTACTTTCGGACCTGTGGCAAAGGTGACAACCCTAACCCTGCACCAGTAGCCCTCAGAACGCCCGGCACGCACCCACTAATAATCTATGAATGGAGCACGCTAATAAATATCTAACGCAGTTTATTAGCACAAATGAAATTATACCCCGTATACCCACACCTGATGTGGTTATTAAAAAGATGTTCCTTGCAATGAAGGTCGAGAGAATTATTATTTATGATAGTTTTATTTACCTACACGTATATTCATTGGCACACACATGGTGTGAGTGTATTTGCATGCTTTTAATAATAAAATGAAACAAATGAAGTAGATACACTTAGGATTCGTATTATTAACGGCTCTTACAAGTGGGAGATCTTTCTACAGTACCTAGGAAGACTGGAAGCTTCATATTGATAAACCCATATAATATCTTCATAGTGTTAATTGTTTATTTCTGTAGGTCAATGGACTAAACGGTTACGAAGTTGCAGATACCTATTTTACTTGTAAGGCTTTGTGATATCCGGTCAAGTATCTATGAATATGTCCCAAAGTTTACTATACTAAGCATATTGCACGGGCATTTTTACCATCACCATTGATGTCCTGAATAACATCCAGTCATAAAAAACGAATGCCTGCATTAGCGTTTGTGGGTTAATTCCAACGTGTATCATAATACAATAGTTTCAGCACTGTAAACCCATCAGTGGTATTTTGTACACCCTCATTGGCGAAGCGTCGCGCGTCGTTTCCTACTTTATCCCGTACTGGCGTTAACTTATTAACGGCCTTCTTCATTTATTACTCTTTACCCTCATACACTCGTAACACCGTGTACGGAATACGCGCCCTTCGATTGCTTTATGATTTTAAATCGACCTTAATTTTGTGACCCCAATGAAGTGATGCGAATTTATTTGCGGCACAGTTTATAGATTTCTGCAGTTTTTCGAAGTAAAAAGAGATCAGCCTACCTACAGGACTGTAGGTAGGTTTACTTATTTAGTAAGAGCCGAAGGCGATTTAGAATATTTATGTAACTATAGTTATTTATTATACAAGGGGGCAAAGTTGTTGTCTCAATATTGGGCACGACAGTTAAACAACTGTCGTGCCCAATATTGAGACCTGAGCTAGGGAAAGATTCCAAAATTCAAAAACTGGAATCTTGAGCATTGCGAAGGTCTCAAGGCACGAGAGTTGAACAAACTTTGCCGCCAAATGTAAAACAACTTTTTTCCCCTCACTATCGCGAGGAAATATGATTACAAATTCATCCAAATGTAATTTAACTTAAAAAAACCACTTAAAACTTAATGTCGAAACTTATCGCAGTATGGTACTATGGTATATGTATGATACTTAAATATAGCCAATGGCTTACAAAAACGGATAGACCATTAATATATGCAATGATATTCGACACACTGATAGGAAAATACCTTTTCTATATTTATTACCCCAGGGGGTCAAATACGGGTTGAAGGTTATAACAGGAGAGCTGAGAGGAACGCGGGTAACCGACTGGCGATTTAACGATTTCTTTGAAAGCGAAATTGCAGCAGAGATAGCAGAAAAAAATCCATGCTGCTCATATTTTTAACAGTAGTCAAAGAAGAAAATTGCTCATTCCTACCAACCATAGCGATGCTTTGGATGTGGTCCAAGCGATTTCAGTTTTTTGATCCTATCTCAATGATTGGGATGACATAAATAGCTGGATAGGACACCCCAAGGCGCCTAGAAACGAGTAGGTTTATTAACGGTTTCGTTTAGAACGCACCGGTTTTTTTTTTCAATTTCAAATTGTAATAGTGTCGACGATAATCGTCCTTTTTAAAACCGAGAGGTTATTTAAAGAATATCACACATAGTTAAAAAGCCTTTCTCTGAGCATTCAAGGCATAAACCTTAGAATTCGTCTATAGAAAACTTGGTTAAGGGAAAGTATTTCTTCAACCGGATACTTAATTCCTCATTGGTCCTTTGTCGCAATAGACAGACCCGCGTGAAGAGGGAGGCCTATACCCAGCAGTGGGACACCACAGGCAAATTAAAAAAAATACTTACCCAATACTCTGGTAAAAATATACCACCACTATGAAAAATAGTCGAAGCGCGATCATATTTTAACCCTATTTTAATATCACCCAAGATCGTCAAGTAAGCTGCAGAAATTTGATCTCGTCCACAAAGTTATAAAGTTAACGATATGCAACGGGCAAATCCAACATGCCCTGGGCAGCTTCCAGGAAAATAGTTAAGACCTGTTACACCTAACAAGCGACTATCGGCTATCGGCCTAGAGGTCAACAGCAATTTAAACATTATTATGTATCGTTTTGCTTTTGTTATTACAATAGAAATTTAACGCCTTCGCATAAAATTCAATTTTGTAATTTGCGCAAATTGTGACAACCTTAGGTCCTCGTAGTGGAGTATTAGTTTATTATTTGGTATTAGGTTTAGGGGAACTTTGATTTAAACGTGATGTAAAGTAAACTAAAGTAACTTCCGGCCACGTACCGGAAGGCGTAGCGTGGGTAGGCCCCCCATAAGGTGGACTGATGACCTGGTGAAGGTCGCAGGAGTCCGCTGGATGCGGGTGGCGCAGGACCGGTCATTGTGGCAATCTTTGGGGGAGGCCTATGTTCAGCAGTGGACGTCTTTCGGCTGATATGATGATGACGATGAAAGTAAACTACTTGTCAGCCTCTGTAGCCTAGTTGGTAGTGACCCTGCCTACAAAGCTGGAGGTTCCGGGTTCGAATCCCGGCGATTATATCGTCGCTTGATACCCACATAACAAGCCTTAACTGAGCTTACCGTGGGTCTAGGTCGATTTGTGTAACATGTCCAAATATGTGTTCCAATATTTTACCTAATTTATTAATTTAATGATGTTTGTTGATCTTTAAAAATAAATTGGTACTTACGCTACTTACAAATTGTCTGATCAAATTTTACAATTACGGGCGGGTTCACAATCCACGGATAATATATTATTGCATAAAATAAAAAAGAACAGCAATCATTTATCTGATCTGGCGGAACAAATCTTATCGCTAAAAAATCACAAAGTTCAAATTTTCTCTGGCGCCTTCGGGCTAACCCCTCAGTCCCATCAAGTTAACCACCTTTTTCTACTAACGGAAATTAGAAACCTAAGTAAAATTGTACACTCCCTTGTCCAATGACAACGGACTTTCCGACCAGTAGCCGTACCATGAGTTAGAATGTACAGGCTACGTTAGGTTTTACTCGATACGTAATACAAATACAAATATTTATTTATAACACCAATGTTACAAGTCAACATAACTAATTATCAATAATAATTACACTTCTAATCATAATACATTCTATCGCGCTTGCACTGACATATTATTGGAACGAGCGCGATAACCAGGGTGCTTAGACAAATTGCCTATCGCTAACGCTTAATCGTCAATCGTAAGCGAAAGGCAGCTAACTGTATTTGTCGCACTAATATGAAAGAGTGACAGAGAGGGAAAACTACGATACGCTACTAAGCGCTAGCGATTGGCAACTTGGCTAAGCATCCAGTAGCCGTACCACGAGTTGTAAAGAAAAGGCTACGTTAGGTTTTACTCGATACGTAGGTAATGCATTCTATCGCGCTTGCACTGACACATTGGAGCTAGCGCGATGACCAGGGTGCTTAGACAAATTGCCTATCGCTAATGCTTAATCGTCAATCGTAAACGAAAGGCAGCTAACTGTCTTTGTCGCACTAATATGAAAGAGTGACAGACAGGGAAAACTACGATACGCTACTAATGCCGCGGCCACGACATTGGTCTAAGGCGACCAGCGGCGAGCGAATCCATGAGTTGGAGCGGGATGCCGATATGGGTACTCCCTCTCGCACGTATGGTTTTCCGCTAAGCCGGTCGCCTTAGACCAATGTCGTAGCCGCGGCATAAGCGTTAGCGATTGGAAAGTCGTCTAAGCATCCTGCTTTACGTATTGAGTAAAACCTAACGTTACCGATACTTGCAAGGTCATGGTACGGCTACAGTAGGTACTAACTTTATCCGACTCGTTATTGATAGACTCGATAACTGGAGCATCATGCTTAAAAAAGCTTTCCGCACATTGAAGTCATCATTCATTAAGTAATAGCCATAAGATAAGGTAGTAAAACACACGCAAGCGCTGACAACGCGCCATATGGGCAGGTTAATTCCGCACGCTTCCTTATGAACGATGACCCTTTATTACTTATTAAGGAGCCGACCTCCCTCGGAACGTTATTTATGTCGTCTAATAATAATTTGTATTAAATCACCGCGGGACAAACAGGATTTGTTAGCTTTTGTTGTCGGTTCTGCGGAATGAGACGCAATCCGCGTCTGCGTTTGTTATTTTCTTCTTATGAAAATGTTGTTTGATTATCATTGAGTTGCGAGACTTGCGGGTGACGGGTGGCAGAGTGGTTCTGATAGTTATCGTTTTTAATGTTGGGAATGATATCGGTATTTTTATTGGCAAAGATTTTTATTATGACAGATACAATTTATTCATTTAAACTTTCATGATTATCACTCATATTTTAATGACAAACGGGTCTTAATCGCGTAAACTTACGTTTAATATTATCCTAAAGGTTAATCCTACTGGTTTCAAAATTAATAGGCACAGCATTTAGAATCTTTATAGTAATGGACCTTGCCGTAGGCCCCATGTTCATACATCGTACTACGTTCAAAAGGGAAGAAGTCGTCTAATTTCTAAGGTTACATATAAATCACCAATATTTCCACCGTATCCAGATTCCCCTTGCGAAATCATTCGAGCGTTTTTTGACATTCGAAATTAACCCCTGCACCGTACTGCGAAGTGCGAATGTCATCTCGCTGTGTCTCTCTGTACTGCGAATGCTGCGAATGTCATCTCTGCTCCAAATCGATAAAGATCGCCTTAAGAAGTATTACCATAAATAATATTTCAAAAATCTAGTATTTAGGTAAGTATTCATAAGATTTCCAAAAGGTTTATTCTACCTGCGGATTTTCACCCCATCATGTCAACTTTTTTAACTTTTTTGATGGGTGTAATGGAAATCGTGTTTGAATTAACCACAGTATTCGTGTTTCTTTAAATTACTGCAAGGAATTTTGACAGTAAAACATCGCGAATTTTATATTCTGTAGACAAATTGATTGTCTGAGAGCTACCTTTATACATTTTGATTCTTATGCGTGGTACCTATTAATTATTCTTGAAGTATGTTTTCCATTATAAAAGTAAGTCGTATTCCAACATAAGTCGATACTGACAAAAGTTTTGAAATGAGGATTGCGGACTTTGAAATTTATGCTTATATGTCGTAGTTTATGCATGTAGGATTGGATATGATTACCTGTAAATGTTCCCTAACAAGCAATCTAAGGGTTAATAAATATTTAAAACATTTTAGTTTACTAAAGTATCAAAACCAATGCAACCAAATAGCTTATTCGATGTTGAATTTCACACCTTCCGAATTTAACTGTCACGAGATTCAAAGGTGGTTGGGATTATGGGTGATAATGACACAGCTCAAATAAGGTTTGCGGCTAATCGGCTAGTTTCATTTCAACCACCCAAATTATAGATAAATATGTGGAATACTTACCTACGTATCAGGTCACAGACCTACTTATATCTAGAAACATTTCTTTGTGCCAAATCATCACGCATATTTAAATAAATAAATAAATAAATAAATATCTTGGGACATCTTACACAAATCGACCTAGTCCCACGGTAAGCTCAATTAAGGCTTGTGATGTGGGTACCAGGCGACGATATATATAATAGATAGATACATATAGATACTTAAATACATAGACAGCCATGACCAAGGAACAAACATTTGTGATAAATAAATACACAAAGAATGCCCTCGCCGGGATTCGAACTCGGAACCTCCAGCTTCGTAGGCAGGGTCACTACCAACTAGGCTACGGAGGCTGTCTATATTTATATATTATTTAGACGACAAAGCCCTCATACTCCCACATCAAATAAAAGCAAAATGTTTTCCAAACAAACACTTAGCACCGAATCACTCCAGTGTACGGTCAACGAACGGTAAAGCTTCGCTCATGACACGTCGAGGTGTAAATCTCATGCACTTATCTGTACCCAATTCGCATACATTACGGGCGATACCGCGGGCAAAACATTTGCATTTTAACACGAGTAATTATTAGTGGGCTTAATTATTTGCAGGAACGACGCGGTGAGGTATGCGTTGCAATTTGTTTTCGTAATCTTAATAGCGTTTGGAGAAAATATGCCTCGAGATTGTTTCCAGCCAATTTGAGAGTGCGCCACAGATAAGAC